>JXSR01S019313.1:131049-149803 GCA_000969725.1 Ophiothrix spiculata | reverse complement strand
AGATCCGATCGTTGTTGTTGTCTCCATCAAAATGCACCTTGGAATTGGTTTATTTTAAATTTTCAATCTTAAAATCAATTTTTAAAGTGTAAAAATATCGCCATTTTGTTTTTGTACACATTGTCATCCAATGCTGTAAAATTGGTAAAAATTGAGTGTACAGAAGTATACGGTGTGTTTAATTTTGGCCCCACAATTTTTCTTAATGGGGCGATCTACACGGAGTGTTGATCCAGATGCAAACGCATCTAGGAGATGCGCATCTCCGAGATCCGCATCTCCGTAGACCGCTTTCACGTACGCGTGCACTGAGTGCTGTGCAGCAGATCCGGATCTGACGCCCGTGTAGCTGCAGTCTTGCTGCAAAGCGGTTTACGGAGATGCGTTTTCATCTGGATTTGCACTCCCGTGTAGAGCGCCCCATTATTTTCGCACATTAGGTCTATTTTACATCATAATTTGGATTCCCATACTTAGCACAACGCATTTGTATTGATATTATGTTATTTACACCAACTTGATTTTGTTGATTTTGACATTGACTTTGAAATGTGAAATGGGGTATAAACATTGGATATTACATGTACAATGTAGGTTATCAATTTCCAGATCAGTGGTTTTTTTCCCTTTATATTTTGGGGTTTATTTTCTGAAATTTATTTCAAATACGGTAACCAAAGTGTTGACTTATACCAAAGAGAATGGGGCCAATGGGTGTGTGTGTGTGGGGGGGGGGGGGGGGGGGGGTTAGTGCACATTCAGATAATTATTTAACCTTTTTAAAGGTTGGTTACCAAGTTGAGTTATAATAGTTCAAATTCATTTTTATTTTTCAAACTAAAAAATGGAATTATGATATCATTCAAATTGATCTATTTTTTTCTTTTTCAATAGCTATAATGCAATTGTTACTACTATATCATCTCCCTAATTACCCAACGAGGTATTAATTAATCCACGGTAGAGTAAGAAAACACAATGGCGTAGATCTAGCCTCTATTTTTACCATAGCAACAGATGTGTTACTATGGCAAACATTATATTGCATCAGCTGCATCGATATTTCATGAATGAGGTCTGAATTTGGAAGCTACAATGTACATTAATAGGTCTTTCAACACCAGTCAATGGTTTTTGATTTGATCGTGTATGAACTAGCTACTAGTGAAATATAGCGATTGGTTTTATAGAAAGACATGGTTTTTATTTCATTGATAAGTTAGAGATGTAGGCCTATAGAATTGCAAATGTAGATGCACAACAGGAGATGCGCAGATCTTTTCTCAATATCAAATTCAGTTCAACCTATATTCTTATCCAGATGATCCCTTTAATATCCATGCTTTGTAATTGATGGTGAATAAATGCATCTGAATCTGAACTTACAAATCAACAGTTACTGTGTTCTCCTTGCACTGATTTGATGTCTGATAAGGCCCCCCCCCAAAAAAAAAAAAAAAGTTGTTTGGTTGTCCTCCATCATCCGCCCCTATTTTTCAAAAAGTTTTTACTGTACCGCGTCTAATTTTCAGATTTCCAAAAAAGTTTTTTTTCCCTTGAGAATTTTGATCTTTTGAAAATATTTTTCAAGTTGTTTTTTACATTTTAATCCTGTTTTTAAACTTTAAAAGATTTTTTTGGTACAGTGGAATTATTTGCATCTTTATAGAGGCCATAATTTGGGGTGCTTTGACTTACATTTGAAAAAAAATCCGCCCACCCGTACTTGCTCAAAAAAAAAAATTGTGGAGGACAACCAAACAATTTATTTTTTTGGCCTAAATAAATGATCACTATTGCAAGTGCTGGCTTGATCAAATACAAAATTATGTATTTTACTTATAGGCCTACTATTAAAAAAAAACACACTTAGGCTCCTACTGAACTTCTTAATAGTTTTGTGGTACTAAAGATATGCCTGTTTTGATAATTGTTGAACTTGGACCTGTGGAACAACATTAAAGTGTGAATATGTGGGTACAAGTTCACACCCCTTATTGGGCTTGTTTTAAGGACAAGATAGCAACATCATTTGCAGTGATTATCTTCGCTAAATGGTAGAGTGAACCATAAATAACAGGCAAAATCTAAGGGGCGCACCATTAGATTTCCAGGGGGGAGCAGGAAGTTGGGTTCGGGGTTGATTTTTTTTTTGCGTCCCGTACGGGGGCAATTTTTTTTTCCAAATTGCTGTTTTTCCTCCTATTCTTTGTTCAGGTTTTTTTTTTTACTTCAGCATATGGAGGGGGAATTTTTTTTTCAAAAAACTTTCTGCTCCCCCCTGGAAATCTAATGGTGCGCCCCTAACTCAATTTTATTTCAGAGCAGGTGGGATGCTTATGCAGCTGGCTGCAAGATCCGATCGTTGTTGTTGTCTCCATCAAAATGCACCAAAATAAAGTGTCATGTACGCTTGAGTTGGTTGCCACGGTGCCCATGGGTCAATGTTTGGTCAAAAGAGCCCTGGGGTTTGACAGCTTATTCCATCCATACCTTACATAGATTTACAAGCACAATTTGACTTGAAATGTACAGTTTGTTGTACTACTTAGCAGATTTTCATTATAAATTCTGTAAAAATAATGATTATATTGTCAGGTAGTCATTTGTAAATTAATCAGTCTCAAGGCTACCGGTACTGTTTTTCGTAATTAATATGCAAATAAGTACCAGAAAATCGGATTTTCTTTCTAGTATAGATTCAGGTTCGGGTTGTGTTTGTATAAGAAATTAGTGCGGAGCAATGCACTTGTTCAATTACAGAGATTATGAATTATTGAAGGGGATGATTTTAGATAAACAAAACTGGTAAAAGGTTGGTCCAAAACTTTTTGTAATTCAGCTGGTTTTGCAGTACCGAATACTTTTTGCTGAAAGAAATTGGATACTGGTAATAAAAAAACAACATAACTAATTTGATGTCTAAGCAGTACAAATTGGTTTAATTTGTATTTGGGAAATTATGATTTTTATTTTAGAAAAAATTGAGACTTGTCCTTAAAAAGTGTTAAAATTTTGTATAAGAAGGGGTAATCAATTAGTTTTCTGAATGTTGAATCAATTAGGTGAAAGTAGGTACCTGGATACTTTAGGATTTAATTTGAAAGAAAGTCCTCTAAGGGTTGTCCCACTGCTTGTATTTTTAACATAGTATTAAAATAGTTTTTTTTCTCTCATTCAAATCTTGCATCATATCAAATAAATGAACCCCTTAATGCATTATTGACCTCTGCCATAGTGTCACACATTTCACACCCACTGTAAAAGCCCCACCAAATGAAAAGGCATTTACAAATAGTAGAAACTATTGAACAAAGTTAAGCAAACTTTTTGTTTGTTTCAATTCAGAGTATTGACTCTAACTATTGTAATTAGTTTGGTTGGTGCCCAGTTGAAAACAGGTAGATGACCGAAGTTTCAATGCTTGATGTAAATGAAACATTTTTATGGAGGAAAAGGCTAGCTAATTTTGTCCTCAGAGACTAACTGTTGTTGGTTCAAATTGATTGTAATTACTTACATGTGTATTGTGGGCCTGAAATATAGAAATATTTGCCAATTTAGACCTTCAAAAGTTTATATAATATTAACGTTACATAATATTAGAAATTGTATGATGGACTCCATAAAAATTGAAATTTAGAAATTTGCTAATTTAGACCTTCAAAAGTTTATGTAATATTAGAAATTGTATGATGATGAATTGGAAATGCATTGATTTTGGAAGTTACATCACCAAATGGATAAAACACAGAATAATAGGTTGGAAATAGATTATAAAATTTTTAGATGCTTTCACCACAACTACTACTAGTAGTAGTACTATTGAATTGCATAAGGCCTAAAAAAAGTGTTTGATTGGCGTAACCCGACCGACCCTATTTTTACCGCCGACCCTAAACATTTTTATTTTTTTGAGCATGGTAAAAAGTACTAAAACCCTCCAAATCCCAAAATTAATTGGAATCGATTCATGGAGGCCGGAGATATGGCTTGCAGGACACTCAACATGACAAATAAAAGATGTGTTACAGAAAAAGTGAAGACGTTTATATGTATATGTGTCGTATATTTTGTGTTCTTGTATGTGAAACATAGACTTAAAAAATTAAAAACAAATTTTTAAAAAAATCCGACCTACCTACCTTATTTTTTTTCTATGTTATGCCAATCAAACAATTATTTTTTAGGCCTAATTTGTGAAAAATACAAAATACTTTCTGCTGCAACAGTAATGATATTTATCTGTAGATCAAGTGTTAATCAACATTTTCTTCATTTGCCTCGATTAGCTAATTGTCATAATTATCTCAAGAGTTGATTGCCAAAACTAATCAACAATTATTGGCAATTGTAAATCACTTTTATGTTTTTTATTTGATGATTGCTATTTTTGAAACTGGCTTTGCACAAACAGCATTTGGTGTATTTGTATAGGTGAAAACATACTATTTTGAGCTATCAAAAATTTGGTGCAACAAGTCTTTGTTATTACATTAATTCCAATGCATCTTCTAATCAATAACGGATGATTGGTGTAGCACTACAATCGGGCTCGACTGATTTGGTTTACTGACTAGAGGCCCTGCGGTTCGGCTGTCAGTGACTTTTTAGATCACTGTGTTCTATGTAGAATTAGTGGATTTATATAGGTGAGGGTTGCAAGTGCGACTAGATTGGTGTTGAAAATCACCAAGCAAAGAAAATTTGGTGGAGCATTGATTTTTCATCACCAAGCATCCGTTACTAATAGAAAATACATTGTTACTATATATCAGATTATAAGATGACAAAGAATTGATGCACCAAATGTTTGGTAGCCCAAAAGAAGTATGTTTTCACCTTATCAATCAATCATATTTATAAACCTACATAGCACCATTATGTTTATGTTGTTGATCTTGAGTTTCACCATAATCTAGGCCTTTATGATTTGAGTGTAAATTCACAGTTTACTGCAAGTAGTAGTTACTTGTTAGTAAATAGTCAGAGAGTAGCTCAACTTTTCTTGGCTCCTAACAAATTTTGTTCTACCAAAGTAGTCTGGTTCTACCATTACAAAACAGCAACAGCACTTAGTGAAGATTTGATAAATCCAGTCTTTACCAAAACATATGAAACTTCGGCTAACAATCACAAGTAATGATGCATAAAACATCTGATTGTGATACAAGAAGGCTTTAAATGTTATGGAAGATTTCCACAATGACTCTTTGATCAAGTTTGTGTCATGGATCAAGAAAAAAAGAAGACATGATGAAATTATCAGATGGAGAAATAATTCAGTTGAACTTTGGCTCTGCATGGCATCTCTGGAATCGGTAAGACTGATTTTCCCTTGTGGCTGATCAAAGAAGAACATAGGGTTCTATTGGTGTTTTGGACTGTCAACCATATTTTAAAGATGATTTCCACAAAGAGCTTTTTCTGGTGCTTGGTTTAAACAACAACCTTTTTTATGAATAAAATAATAAGGATCCTCTGTTTGAAAATTCGTTACAAAGAACCCCTTCTATATTATTCAGGGAAAGGAGATATGGATGCCGACTGCTAAAGCCATTGCAAGACATGATGAAATAAGCAATTAAAATTAAGGGGTTAGAGCATCCGCATTTCTTCTCATTTCTAAAATGCATTATCCTCCCAAGCTAAGTAGCTGACAGTAGATTTGAAATGAGTAGTTGAACTTTGAGCTCTGCATGGATCCTCTTCTATAAAGTAAAGGCTGCATTGTAATGCATTTGCCATCATTATGTTCATGATGTAGATCAGCAAACAGTGTAAGGTTTATGGAAGCTGCTGGTAAATGAAAGAAGTGATACATTGATCCTCATCTGGAAAAAGGGTTACCATTCTAAATTCATTTACCATCTTGATCAGACAGAAATACGTTAGAAAGGTTAATAGGAGTCATTCTACAACAAGAAGTGAGATATTTGGATGAACTTTGACTTTGTGCATATCCTCTTCTCTGGAAAAGCAAATGCTTTAAATGCCATCTTGATGGATAAGAAACAAGATAGTAATAGGTTAACGGGAGTCATTTTACTCAACTCTGGGTAATGAAAAGATTAGTATGAACTTTGAAACAGATCAGTCCTGCTGTGAATTTATCATATCTTCCTCTAACTATTGCATAGTCTCCATATCTAAGCAAATGACTTGTAGGCCTAATCTTTTTGGCAGAGTGCTATTTGGGTTAAAATAAAAAATAAAAGTGGTAACTTCACCAAATATAAAGACAAAAAATATAAATATTGTCGTTATAGTCATCTCAAAAAACCTTTTCATTCTGGGCGGGATGAAATCACACAGTGCGTGAACTACAAACCAATGAAATCAATCATCAAGTCACACAGCAACAGAACAGACAAATCAAGCGAGCTCACGAGTATCGCGTGAGTTGCGTTTGAACTTTAACCTCGGTGCGCGAGACGCCTTCAAATGAAAAGGGTTTTTTCACGCGACTTTAAATAATATGTATAAATAGAAACATGAGAAACAAAATGAAACACAGTTTTAGGCCTTTACCAAAATGAAATATCTTCACTGTTCATATGAATGAAACGTGATAACTTGTTCTTCACAGCTTTTCCTTTTCAGTTATTTACTTTATCAGTCATATGCCTGTTGCGCTGTTTACATACATAGCATTATTATTAATTTTCCCATGTGAAGCATATCAAATTTTTCCCTAAATATAGCCAAAACATTGTTGGGCTACCTGCACGTCTGCATCTCAGTAGGGGTCGTACTATTGTATTGATCGACATTGATCTTGACATTGGCATATAATATTAATTGAAAAAACATATAATAACCTCACCAAATTGTAATAATAAATTACATTTTGGCTATTTTAATACCTAAATATTTAGTTCATGGTTTTAAAATAAATTTTAAAACAAATTATTGGGCGATTCCAAAGTAATGTTTGTGACCGAAAAAATGAAAAATTTCACTTTTAAATGGCCTCAGAACCTAGCATAAATATATTTACAAGGTTGTTGTTGATAATGGTGCTTAATGGTGGGATCAAAACATGTAGGTGTTTAAAGATTTTAAAATTAATTGCCAAAGTACTGAATAAAGTTCATGTAACGTTTGGAACGGTAACGTTTGTGACCTCGCACGGAAATGGTTTTTTGCTCCAGATCAAAGTTTAAATCAATGTTAGCAAATTTTTTATTGTGCTTTTCACAGATGATGGGTAACATTAGTCTTTGCCAAAGACTCGATTTGTTAATAATCACTAACATGAGCTCCGAAGGCGCGAAACATGGCCGGAGGCCAGTAATCGGCGCGAGCAAATGATTTAAACACAACCACGGAGGTCAAAATGAGGGCAGTATAACAAAAACGAAAAAATAAAACAGGGTTAAAATGAAAATCAAGGTCTTGAAGAAAGACTAGGGCAACATATTTACAAATATTTCACAATTTAGTGGTAGAAAATTCTATTTTCAGGAGTTCTTTTAATGCAATGTTTTGTTTGGTAACGTTTGAGACGTTTTGGTGTAACTTTTTGGTAACGTTTGTGACATTTTTGAATTAAAAATGTGCTCATTCATGCACGGATACAAAAACTTTACAATTTCTGATTAGAAAATACTTTTCACATACCAAGTAACAAACGTATGACTGAAAAACCTGCTAATATGTGGTCGAATAAAAAAGCTGATTTTTTGCTTGAAGTCAAAAAAAAAAGTTTCATTTTCAATGGAATGAGCCTATAGAATTTATTTTATGTATAAATTTTGAAATTAGGCATACATTTACATTCCATGACAGCTGTTCAACACATAGCAAATAAAATATTATAAATACTATGAGATATTGCCAGATTAAAGCAAAACTATAAGATTTTGATCAAAAATGGTGTATAGAAAAATATCATAAATGAAGGAATGTGCCTCTCTAAATTCGGGATCCCGAATTTGATTCATCAGGCTACAACATAAAAAGTACGCAGATATGTAAGCCAAATCATTTAGCGGATTTTAATATCTACCCAAAACAATTTCTTTAAACTAAAAAAATCAAAAGTCATGGTCAACTTGGTCATGGGTGACATGGGGTTCTTCATATTTATTGCTTTAATTCAATACAACTGTCCATGAAACAGTGTTTATTTCATATAAATTTTATACAACCATGTGTAATCCTGATTTAAGATTCATGAGCAAGAGATTTCCTGCTCTTTTTTTCATTAGCCGACAATTTATCATGCTAATTACCCATGAAAATGACAAATAATAGGCGGTCATTTATCAATTGGTCTTGGATTTGAAGTGAATGATCAAGGTCTGAAAAATAATGTGTTGATCATAATTTACGGTCTATGCTCAAATGGGGCATCGTTCCATGAAGTGTGAAAAGTAAATATATAAGGTTATGATAACAAGTAAAAACAAGCAGTCAAAAAATCATATTTGAAGAGAAAAATATGAAATTAAATTAAAGCAATACTATAGGATTTTGACAAAAAATCATTTATAGTAAAAACAGCATAAAATGAAGGAATACGACTATCTCATAGTGTTTTCAAGTGTATTTTGTCAAAAATTTGTTTTGCCACCGAAAAATTGATAAAAAAGCACATGCATGCTCTCCTATACTAATACATTTGGAATTAAATTTGGGATCCCCAAATTAATTCAACAAATGGCCAAAACAGAAAAAGTAAGCATATATATAAGCCAAATCATTTGTAGGGTATTAATATCTACCTAAAACAAACCCAATAAGCTAAAAAAATCAAAAGATCATCGGTGACAGGAGCGCTTCATTTTCAACAATTTATAGTATTAACTAAGGATAAAATAGTTGTCACTATCGTTCATGATGGCAAGTAGTACCAAATTTTGTAAATAGTTTGGGCCTACACAATTAGACAAAATGTTTGATCCAGTTTTGGACCAGGAACAAGTTGAGATGCGCCTGCACCTAGTTCAAAGAAATTAATTAGCTATATCAAAACATTTTATCTAGGTTACCGATATTTAATTTGAAGTGGGTTTAATGCATTTGGTGATCTCATTTCATAATCACCCTCGGTAAGGCCTCCCTTGAACTAAGTTTCAGCAAAGTAATGCAATTTTATCAGCAAGAATAATATTACTTTGTCTTGTAGGTGCTCATCCCTGATCTAGTTCAAGTGCATCACTCAGAGAGCAAAACAAAATGGGGACACTGCACTCTTCTCACAGTTGAGTTCAAACCTGTATAGCGGGAAATTTTAAGGGTTTAATTTTCGGGCTTTTCGCGGTTAATCAGTCAACCGCGAATCCGCGAAAATAATGTTTTAACAAGGCCTCAATATGTATAATTAAACTTGAAAACGCGAATTTAAAACCCACTCTAGTAGCCAGATCTGGCTAAATCGCGAAAATTAATCCTGCAAAAATATTCCACTATACAGTACCTGGTTACCAAAACACAAAGGGAATTCCAAAACATACCTTGCCTTCAGACAGCTAATCTTTTTATCTGTCAAGTTCACAGCCATCTTCTTAATCCATTTAGCCAATGAACGTTGACCCTGGCCCTGTAGGAGACAATTGGGGACAATCACATCAACCACCTTAAGCCTTTGGGCTATAGATCGGACAACCCATGTTTTTGTACCGTTTATGAGTCGGTAGCTTTTTTGTACCACCATATTTGAACCATCCTAGATTCCCTTATTTTAAGATTGCCGCTCAAGATATATTGAGGTTTCATATTTTATTCAGGATTTTATTTTAATTATTTCTTGACGATTAGAGTACCTGATTTAATTTTGAATACCTTGGGAATCATATTTGAGGAATAGAATGATGTTTTTGATTTTTAAAAGCTCAGATCTATGCGAAAAATCTTTTTGAAATTAAAATTTGTTTGTAACCTTTTTTTATACTACCATATGTTAATTTTGGGCTAAATTGATTAAATGTCAAACGATGAAATCACATAAAACAAAGAGAACTGTCATTACTAATGGAATTTGAAATTTCAATGATAAAATTGCTTTTTTAAAGTTTCTGTAGGAAGTTAAATGTTGGAAAATCAATACTGTATTTATATACATATTTCAGATACAGTTATTTTTGAATGAAAATGACAAGCATTGAAAGTAAGCCCTATCTCTTTTCAAAAGGTAAAGACACTGAACTTTATATTGTGGTATTAATTACATCAGACTCATTGTTTACAATAAATAGATGCATAGTTATTAGAACCAGGGAGGTACGGCTATTGTAACGAGGAAAATATTTTGAATATTTTAAAGTACAGACTATTGTACAAATTGCGGTTGCCCCACTGACAGTTCTAAAAGTAATTTATGCTTGTTGTTCTATGCTAAGATGTTACATGCATTTTATTAAAAGAGTAAGCCTATAATATTGGTTATTCCATAGATCAAAGTTGAAACCACAAAATTTTAAGTGCTACAACAAAATGTAAGCAAAACAAGCTTAGACAGTAACATAGGGAGTATCCAGGGACCTATCTAAGGGCCCCTGTCATGTGCAACATAAGCGAATGGGAGCTTTTTTGTTTTGGTCATTTGAAACGTTTATTATATTTGTATTCTTTTGAAGTTTTTACGTTCTTTGGCTTTTTGTAGCAAGCGCGTGTTGCTACATTGGTTTTAGTTGCGCCAAGGCGCTCATTTGAGTCTATGCCACGAAGCGTCTTTAACAAAGACTACGTTTTTATTCATGTTTCTATGGCGTGTGATTGGTCAAATTCCAGTGCTGGTAGAACGATTACGGTCGCTCGTGTTACGCTCGAAATAAAAAATGCAAAAGATAGTACCTCATTGACATGATATATAGCAGGCAGAGGGTTAATAATTAGCATACAAGGACTATTATGAAGCAAAACTTGTAAGAAGTATCAGTTTCTGTTAGTTTGGTTTTAGTCAATGGAGCGTTTTAGAATTGGAGATGGTAAATTTGTACTTGGATTTAATATGCATGTAGGCCTATATACATAAAGTTTTAAGATTTCAGTAAAAACTGTTGTATGGTTTTGCTGTTAGTAAACAGAGTTGTCATTTTATTATACAAGTTGTAAATAATAAAAAGCATTTAAAGATTGTTTATCAGAGGCAAACATCACAAACAAGAATGGCTGTTTGTGCATTACAAATTTTGACATTTGGAAGAGGTTTGGTGAAGAACCCACTTGTGGAAAATAAGCTTAATATCCTTTTAGAGACTTCCTCCTTTTTATTTTCAATTGTCTTTGAAATTTGTAGTAGATAAAGCAAGTTTTTGTCCTTACTTCTTGCACATCCTATTGTATATAGATATGGAAGAAAGATCACTGAACTTCTAACATACAAATGAAATCTGATATTGATTTTCTGACATTTGATTTGGGGAACGAAATGACAATTTTGGTTGAAAAAGGTTAAAGTGACAAAATTATGTTGATACTTTTTGTCATCCATATTGATTAAATTTCAAGTTATTCTAGATAAGATTACGGCTCATGAAAGTGTCAAACTTGACAATGAAAATAACCCTGGAAAGCCTGTCGTTTTTGTTGTGTATTTATACCGGGCACGCGCTGCATTCAAATTGAAATTTAAGTATCAAACAGAGTAATGCTTTTAGAGATAAAATTTATACAGTGGTACTAGAAATTATGGTAACAATGGATGGCAATAATAGAGGTTGTATCAAATAACTAAATGCCAGACAAGCCTGTTTATGCTGTGAATGGCAGATGGAGTTTACATTGACATTTTTGAGTGAGAAAGCCTTAAAATGTGACAGATTTTGGGAAATGATCACTTTTTAGTTTTCAATTTTGCGACGCCTGATGATGGTTTAGTGATATTGTTTTAAATTTAGTTCATAGTTGAATAATTTTTAATTTCAGTTTAATTCAAATTACATGAAATAATAAAGCATATTTTGTTTGATTTTATTTGATTACTTTTGTTGAATATAATGTAACAACATGTGTTAAGCACATGTTGAAGTTGGTGAGTTTTAATTTCAAATTTGAAAAGGGAGTTAACTGGCTTTCATGACTAAGGTTGACTGTCGACTTATTTGAATATCAACTCTGCATGTTTGGAGAGAGTAAATTTAAAAAAAAATTCGAGATATGAAGTGCTCATAATAACATCAGCAAAGGTGCCACATCACATTTTATTAAATATTTTAAAGGAGCATGGTCCAATTGCCTCAACTTTTTTTCAAACTTTTTGAGATTTTTGTACCAAAATGTTGGTCTTATTTTTCTCATAACCTATGGGAAATTTCACGGCTGAGTTATGAATTGTTTTGGAGATATGTATGAAAATGTGTTTAATTATGGTAACCATAATTAATTTTACACAGTGACATAAAGGCAGCTCTGAAATACAAAATCATTTTGTCCATAAAATCAAAACGGTTTGACCGATTTAGCTGAAATTTGAAAATTAGATCTCTTGTGTGATCATCATTCATATTTCATTGAAAAGTAAACTTTGAGAAATCAGACCAAGCTCCTTTAAATATGGTAATTTCTGGTTTTTAGCTGTGAGTTGTGGAAAACAAATAGGCCTAAAGGTAAAATTTATTCAATGCACTGTTGAGAATTAAGTTTAGGCTATAACTTTGCAAAGCGCATAGAAGACTTTTCATAATCGTCTTTTCTATCAAATCGTTTTATCTTCAAACTGAAAATTCTTGACACCGTTATTACAATCTCATTAACTACATTTTCAAATGTCAATGACCGGAGCCACTTATTAACTCATACAATGGTACATAACATCATTTATGACAAATGTGGGTATTGTTTTTGTGTTGACTCATTTCTGCACAGTTGAATGGTGAATATCTATTGATGTTAATAAATTATCTTGTCGTGACATTGGTTATTGATGAAATCAGATATTCTTTAGAAAGAGAACACTTAAGCCCACCAAAAAATTGATAAAACTTTATCAGTCCAAAGATCCTTTAGTGACGTTCTACTCAACAGTCATCTTGAAAATTTTGGAATTCTGAATTTGGAATCCAAATCAATAAACCATAGGTTATATATAGGCCTCTTAAATCTGACTTCCGCTCATGAGAGCTTTAATTACAAAAACTGGAGAAATATTTTTAAACTGAGCAAAATAAGAAAAATTCAAAGAAATTTATGACGCATACATCCATTTGTTTACTCTACATTTTGTATCTTGTTTATTTGTATTTTATAAATCTTTAATAAATGCATCGGTGTGGTTGAAAAGATGTTGATTTCTGAAACATTATGTAAGCACACTAAAAATATCAAAAACATTTATGACATATTTTGAAAGTAAGTTTAGATTGATGAGCTCAGGAAAACACATTTTCTGGGTCAATGATATCTGTTTTCAATATTCATAACATGGATCATCCATTTTGAAATCTAGATCTTTGACAAGGATGTTTTGGCATAACGAGAGCAAGTAAACATGTAGGATTAATCAATAGCTCCCGCTTGTCATGTGTGTTCTATATCTTTCCATCAAATAATGTAAAAAATAAGAACATTTTTATTCATTAAAACAATACCTTGTCATCTATTTTGGTGTGATTGCTTCCCACTAAATTACCATACTATTTCACCCTATATTACAACATCTTAATTTTATTTTTCACTTCATAGAAGCATTGATTTTTACATCAACAATTTTATCACTATGTCACTCCACAGGTGTAATATTTTGGGAAGAAAAATATTTGTGTAGACACCAGGAGTCTGGGGAGCTATTTGCATTTATAAAGTGACGATTTTTCAACTTTCTGGGTTAAAATCACAAAAGTACATACTAGTAACCTAGTTAGTGTAGGGAAGATGTTGCAGCATTCATGTATGCAATGTATTGCAGAAAACCAGAGTTAAACCCACTATGTGAGGTTTTTACAACCATTTTGATTTTTGTGAAACAAATTATTTGCAGGAAATATATGCAATGACATCATTTTGGAATGCTTGAGCAAAAGAATTTTGTTCAAAATTTTGATTTTTAAATAATGATTTCCTAAATAATATTTAAATTCAAAATTTCAAATTGTATGTGTGGCACGAGTAACATAACATGTCCTGTTCATATTATTCTGGGCTTGGTTGTTTACTTTGCTATATTTACACCATGGTGCAAACACCAAAATGGCCTAAACATTCTGCAAATATTGGGGTTGACACAGAATGTCGAGAAAAATAAAGCTCTCCAGTCCTACTGGTTGCGATGTTATTTTACCAACATTCATGTTTCTCAAGTGGAGGTAAAATGTGGTTTTGAAATGCCCTAGTGTGTAATAGTTTAAATAACGGTTTAAATAAATGTTATTTGTATGACATTTATGCAAACATTGCATAAGTCAATCAAGTCTGTGGGAAAATTTGGGAGAAAATTAGTCTCCCTAAAAACTTGAAGATGGCTGATGGCTTTATAGGTACCCATCTTTATGCGATATGCCAGTACGTCTGGCCAATCTCCGTACATATCCAGAGGTACATTTATCTTACATTTTACACATCCATTTGTTTTTTCCATAAATATTTTGTCCAATTTCCCCCCTCTTTTTCGGCTGCAAAGCTATTTAAATTGTTAAAATAGATTCTAAACATTATTGCTAATTCTGGTTCTTGTGTATCATTGGCGTGCCCAAACCGGGGGGGGGGGGGACCTTGGCATATGCTCCCCTCCCCAGTCTGGTATGTAACTCGGAGGAAAAGGACAAAGGCCCATTAGGAGATCTGGACAACAAAAATATAGAAAAGGGAGGGGAAGAGATTCCCCTTTTATTATCTACCTGTATTATTTTGTGATTCTTAACATTTTGTAATAATAGTAATGGAGATAAATGTGGTTTTGAAATGCCCTAGTGTGTAATAGTTTAAATAATGGTTTAAATAAATATGTTATTTGTATGACATTTATGCAAACATTGCATAAGTCAAACAAGTCTGGGGGAACATTTTGGGGAAAATTAGTCTCCCTAAAAACTTGAAGATGGCTGTATAGGTACCCATCTTTATGCGATATGCCAGTACGTCGGGCCAATCTCCGTACATATCCAGAGGTACATTTATTTTACATTTTACACATCCATTTGTTTTTTCCATAAATATTTTGTCCAATTTTACCCCTTTTTTTTGGCTGCAAAGCTATTTAAGTTGTTAAAGTAGATTCTAAACATTATTGCTAATTCTGGTTCTTGTGTATCATTGGCGTTCCCAAACCGGGGGGGGGGGGGGACCTTGGCATATGCTCCCCTCCCCAGTCTGGTATGTAAGTCGGAGGAAAAGGACAAAGGCCCATTCGGAGATCTGGACAACAAAAATATAGAAAAGAAAGGGGAAGAGATAGTTTGAAATTTTTAAAATCGTTGATAAACTTGTGTCTCCTTTTAAAATTCTTTGAGCTAGATGCAGCATGCAAATCTTGACTTGATACACAAACAGAGTGTGCATTTATTTTGTGCACAGACCATGTTCACTTGTCAAACTGCATCTAGTGCGACGCGATTGCGAAGATGTATCATAGGTGCAATTTTCATTTGAATGCACCTGAAAATCAAAAGCTACAATAATTCCTTCTTGAGTGACTACATTGATCAATGACTGTTCTCATTGCATTAAAATATGGTCAGAAATTCCCCTTTTACTATATACCTGTATTATTTTTGTGATTCTTACCATTTTGTAATGATAGTAATTTACAAAATCACAAGGTATTTATTATTCATGAAATATTTCAATTCTCCAAATTGAATTCCTCACAAAATAAATTACAGAGTCGGCATCAGTTAAATAAATTTAAAATGTGTTGAGGATGGAAGAGGCATATTATACACTGATGCAGATCAATTTATAGACTGATTCATAGAATATATTATAGCAAAACAAGCATTGCCACAGGGCAAAATAAATTGTATCTGCATGATCCTATTTTATTGGTATGACAAGTAGAGCTGTTACTTGACCACTTGATCAATAAAATGATATAAAATTTGTTTGCAATTCCTATCTCTAGACCAATTTTATTGAATGAAGTTGGTGAGATATTATCTGGGATGTAATACTATCAAAGAATTCGTATCTCAACTCTAAAATGTGTAAAGTCTTGTTGTGCAGGGCAAATTTGAGTTTTCAAAAGCTGCATCAAAAATTTTTGGGCAGGTGTCAAAATACAAGAGGGCGAAGGGCGAATTGCCCCCTATTTTTATAAAAAAAAGTCCCCTTGCAAAGGTGGAAGAGGGCGAAAAAAAATTACAAAAGCACAACAATCGCCCCACTGATAAAACCTGCCCAAAATGTTGCTCATAACACGATAAATATATTTAGCAACAATACCTATGAAGTGAAAGTCAGAGGACGATTTTTATTTGCTGAAAAGAAAAAATAACCCCCTAAAATTATTTTGACCCCTGTTTTTGGGTGTACCTTTTTGGCCTCGTATGTCAGTTGTCCGTCCTATTACAATAAACCCTGGCACTACGCCTGTGTCAAAATTTCACATTCAAGAAATGTTTGCAGATTGGCAATATACTAAATTTTATATTACGAATTAACTTAAGACAGTAATATTCTCTCAATTTTATTTTAACTCGTCCAGATGCTTGCCAAAAAGTTCAACCACTTTCTAACTTCGTTATTATAACAAGTTTACAAACTGTCACTTGCTATAATCAGACGCCCACTTGTATTGGTTTGTTATTGATTATTGGGTATTGATCATACACATATATTGAACAAATGTGGATGAGTAATGTTTGTCCAAGGTTCAAACATGACAGAAGAACATGATAGTTACATTTAATAATGTTTGTGAAACGAAAGTAAAAGACCAATCGATAACAAGATCTTTGTATTATAACATATACAGTAAAGCCGTTTAATTTCGCCGGTGTGTGAATGATAATCAATCAGCAGGCATTTTACCTGTGGATTATATTATCCTCAAAATCTTACAATATCCCATTCTGTTTCAGAAAATTAAGATAACCTAGTCCAGATATGTCATAGACTTGAGTTGCGATGACCACAAATTTGCTGGCGAGGCTGTGTCTGCCTGATGTCTTGCCATAGTGAACGTTAGATCCGGTGCAAGAAGTCCTATGTTCGAATCTGGATTTAAACCATCCATTTAAGACGTGTAAATTTCCAATGAGATAATAAAGAAGTGTAAAAAAGTGTACCACAATGAAATTTCTTTATATCATTAAACAGTGGGATAAATTAGTGGAGCTTTGAATGTGATTTTGTTACGAAATGTTTGAAATTGGTATCTAAAAAAGCTGGGACTATAAACATGATAAAGATTTTCTAGTTCCTTTTTTACTCCTATCCATATGTATTTATGGATTTTGAGGAAATTTATGATTCAAATTTAGTACAACAGATTGGGCCAGTAACTTATGAGGATGACAAAATTTACCTTCAAGTCAAGTTTATATAATTGTTAATATTATTTTAATTAGTATTTTATTGGATTCATTTTATGATTTTACTAGTTTGTGTTGCGTCAACAAGACTATAAAGATAGACTAATCATGGCTAAGAAAAAATATAATAAGGTTGGACAACAGAGTGTAACCTTTGGAACCAATGATTATGATAAAACGAATCAATCAAAAATACAAATTAAGGAGCGTCAGATAATAATCATAAATTATACTGTGGGAAACGTAATATTGACTTTTTGTCTTAGTCAAAATAATGGTATAAATGGAAGATGTCTGAGAGATCGTCTTGAGAAAATTGGTTACAAGGTTAATGCTCAAAAAGAACCGCTGTGGGGATGGAAACGATACAATAGTACCAACGTACCATATGATTTTAAAGAGCCAATTTCAGTCAAAAGTTCAAGAGAAATCACTTTTCTTCTCATTCAAGTATTCATAAAAAATTCATTAAGTTAAGATTGTTATTAAGGTAACAATTGGATTGAACTTTATTCTGAAGTTGTGAACTTTTCTGAAAGTTTTAGCCAATCTTTTTCCCACGATAGAGCTAACCAATGGACAGTATGTTTGACAGGATAGGAAATTTTCAATCAGAAACTACATGTTTTACAGGAAAAGTTATTTCAGAATTTGAATGAGAACAAAGCTTGTTTGATTGATTACAGGTTGAATAGAAGGTGGATTTTATGAATTACAAAAATGCTTTAAACGGGCAGCATTTTAAAATAACATATGTAACTTCCTATTCAAAAAGTAACTTCTCAAACAAAATTATCGATATAAGGTACGTTTTAAGGAGCCACAGTTCCTGTATAATACATTGTTTTCTTTATCAAACAGCCCTAATTGTTACTTTAATGTTCAAAGTAAAAAAGTTGGGTCCTAAAATTGATTAAAAAACAATACTATTGATTTAGAAAGAAATGAAAACTTGATAATTAATTCATGGGAAAAAGATTCAGAGAATAGGCATAATATGGCTAATAATTGTATAAAATTAAGCTACAAAGTATACTTTTAATTAGCGGTTTGATCTTGACCTTATGTAAGAAGTGATTAAAAGATTCAGATTAGCTAATTATTGTTTTAAAGTTGTCTCCATTTCTATCCACATAATTTACTGATTGTCAGACCACAGTCAGGTTACATGTAAGATGTAGGCAAATATTTTAGAAAAAATATGAAGAACTTCTACAAAAGATGCTGTCTACCAGTTACTACCCGATAGGTTATGTCTTTTAAAAGACATTTCTTTGTTTTTATGCCTCCGCGAGAGGCATTATGTTTTCTGGTTGTCCGTCCGTCCGTCCGTCCGTCCG
>JXSR01S019313.1:110762-122507 GCA_000969725.1 Ophiothrix spiculata | reverse complement strand
AGATCTTTACCATTTTCTTGTCTAGCCTTTTGCTACCATTAAGCTTATCTCCCTGGTATTTTGCAAACAAACCACTGGTCTTAATTAAATAATAGAGAAAGTAAACCTGTCTGATCTGACTAAATTGCTATCAAAATACTAGTCTCTTTCAGTGATTTGTATAGAAATTTGTATACGTGATAGGGTTTTAGGCATAATTCTTTTGTCAACCCAGACATGTCCCTTCTTCTGAAAAGCATGCCACTCAAGATATGGATTTTAATGACATTTTGTGGTCTTAGCAATGAAATGAAGATCCTTGGACATTGATCATTTTAATCACTGATCAGAAGCATTGAATGTGTCTGGTTATCTTTGACTGCAGACAACTACAAATAGCATGGAAACATAAAAAACCGAGGGTTGTGGTGGCCAACGAAAATCTGAATGTCATCACATTTTTTACAAACTTGCAACTGATACATGTAGTAACGACAGTCTGCGGTTGCTAGCGAATTTGTCAGTTTCAACTTATGTTAACTATTAAACGATGACTAGCGGACAATTCAAAACTGCAATACACAGGTCCCCGTTGCTTGTAGTTATTCCTTTAATCGTCATAGTGTGAGATGAGCCTTAGAGACAGAAACCTGCTTACATATTTTCAGCAACATGTGAGGCTATAACAATGATTACTGTTGTTTATACAGTTTTGAATCAAAACACTTGTTGTCAAATCTTGAAGTAGATTTTGTTGAGTATTTCAGTTCGAGAGCCCTTATGTATATGATTTAGTTGAATATTTAAGCTTCAAGAGTCCCCAAACATATAGCAAATATTTATATGGACTCAGCCTTAACATGCCAACAGTGAGTGTGGTCTGAGAGAATATGGAGCATATTTGAAAGTTTGTTGCTGTTGTTGTTGTTGCTATTGTTTTGAAACCAACTTGATCAAGACCTATTTATTCATCATTATGGTTGGTACAATTTGGTCATTGTTTATCATTTTGCAAGGAAGAGTATCTCTGGCATAGGAATACCAAAATGGCTAGAATACTTTGGGAATACCAAAAGAAAACCCACAAGTGCACTTTGAAAATCAATAAAATAGAGGATAACGTTGTCTCTGGTAACAGTAATCCTGACCAAAATTTGAACTTAAATGATCAGAAGTGATAAATATAATAAACCCACAAGTTTACTTTAGAAATCCATACACATAGGGTCTATATTACAAAGAATAAAATTATTTGTCCAAAATCACTGACCAAAATTTTTGGAAAGAGGATTTAGGTGGAGATTCCCATGATCATGATGTAATATAATTATGCTATTGTGGTAAATGGGGCTATTGTGGTAAATGGGCTAAAATCTATTCAATTTCAAGTTAATCTTGTGATTATTTTATGTCAATCAATGAAGTAAAGAATCAAATGACTTGCTTATGGCCTTATGTCAGTAGATGAGGTATGTAAAAGGGTGGAGGCGTTACAGTTTTAGGTAAAAATCAGGAGTATTTATACCATATTTTCAGATAGGAGTGGTCAATTGATTTGGTTTATGGACCATAACCTTGACAATTTATCCGGCTATAAGTCCCCATTCTTTCATATTCAATTATTCTTTACTTTTTGAAATAATTGCATTCAAATGGCGCTGTGTGGGGGTGCGAGGATCATATGGTTGTAGCAAGTATGTATGCATAATGCACACATACCTGCTACAGCCATTGCATCAATGAGGCAACTATACGGTGCATTATAAGTATTGGCTATTACCTGTCGTTGTACCTACTGAAGGGTTATTGTTTATGAACAAATGATAAATCAGTGATTAGGAAAAGAAATTGTGGATGATTATGAAAAGAAATTTTGGATGAAGACATATAAATTGGTATTTGTAGTAATGGATTCCAATTGACTTTTAAATAATATTTGATCACACTATAGCTCAGTACAGAAGCAAATTCCTTCATTACAAGTTTGGTTTATTTAAAGGTATATAGCACCCCCTTTATATATCGAGGGGTCAGATTATTGAATTACATACAGTTATAAAGATATGATGAAATCAATTATGATACCATTTTTGCATGAAATTCTATACTTACACCCTATATGACATTTGTTCCACCCTGTATATCCACTTTGTTGTGGTTTGTTGACAATCCTTACAATCATAGCTTTACAATGATATATAATTTACTGGGACTTTAACACAGGAAAAGAATTGCTATGCGTTAAAAAGAAAAGACATGCAAATTCCATTCTACATCAGTGTGTAACGCAGATTCGTCCTACCTCATAACACAACACCTTATGTCAATCACATTTTATGCCGTGTGATGAAGCAGTAAAAGCAGATTGTATATGTAGCTAATCTCAATTTATTTAAATGTGATTTTGTTTATTTTCTTTTAATGGTGATGTTCTGTTCAATTGTTTAACAAATGTGCAATTGTTTTTAAAAATCATTTTAGGAAAGCCCAAGGAACATTGGTCCCTTAAAGGAGCATGGTCCGATTGCTTCAACCTTTTTTCTAACTTTTTGAGATTTTGTTACCAAAATATTGCTCATATTTTTCTCATAACCCATGTGAAATTTCTTCGCTGAGTTATGTTCCGTTTTGGAGTTACAAACGAAAATGTGTCTAATTATGGTTACCATACCTAATTTTACACAGCAACGTATAGGCCGCTCTAAAATACAAAATTGCCCATAAAATCAAAACGGTTTGACCAATTCAGCTGATATTTGAAACTTGAATTTCTATAGTGGTCATCTTTCATATGACACTGAAAACTCAATTTTGCAAAATCGGACCAAGCTCTATTAAAACAAAGCAGTATCCTATTGAGATAATTGACATTAAACGTCACATAGTGCAATTTTCTATTCATATTTATATTTTTGTTATCTTCTGTAGATACCAAAAGTTTTAAAGTCTCAAAGTTAAATGATTAAAAGTACTTAAAAAATTGTTTTGTTTTATTTTAAAACATAAGGTACACAGTTTTAGTAGATTTTTATTGATACCAATATAGGAAATAAACATGATCACATTTAATTAAATTGCAAATTTAATGTTAATTGCACACTCTTTTGATTTCTTTATTATTATTATTTTTTGTATGTTTTCATAATTTTTAAAGCATCTACTACCTTAGCAATTATTTGTGAGCTTTAACTCCATGATACAATTTTCTACATATTTCTATCAGTCATAAAGGAAGTTATGCCTGTCTGTGTCAACATTTTGCCACAACATTATTGTTTTCTCACAAAATCATTTGGTACTTTCTATACCAGTGGGCCTATAGAAATTGTAATCATAATCAAACTTAATATAAATGACATAGCTATTTCAATGGGGTGTTGTGTTAATTCAGTATGACTTGTATTTTGCAAACAAAATTGATTAATTTAGAGATTTCCCAATTGTTAATGATGCTTGAGTTTCCTGTTGGTTGCCTTTGACCTACTATTTGGCAATTGTGTTTGGGATTTCCAAAATACCGCAATTGTTTTGGGAGAAGGTCTTGTATTAATCATATCCAGTGTATCCAAAGTTTATAAACTTGAAGTTTCAAAAGTACTAATTGAATTGTTTTAGGGTGTACTAAAGATATAGGCCTGTTCGGTACATTAAACCAGTATTGAAATGCCAGTTCAACTTATTTGTAAGAAAATGGCTAGCTTAACATGGGTATATACGTTGGTATATACGACAAGATGACCAAAAGTGACATATGCAGGATAAAGCAAAAGCAAGGGAAGAAAGAGTCAAAATTGTGCTTGTAAAAAAAAAATGATGTCAGTGATTAAAACTTGTTGCAACACTAGACCATTGAACCTGAAAAAAATATTTGAAAGGTGTTAAAATTGACAAAATATTTTCAATTTCTTTGAAGAAGTCATGCAGTCAAATATAAAAGACTTAATAATCCTATTAATGATAGCTAACTAGATTTCAGAAGATTTATTGACTGGACAATTATTTTACTATAATAATGGGTTTGAGTTGTGGAGGTTGATGATATAGGAATTTTTAAGAGAATATATTTCATTTTAACTCCATTTCAGCTTCAAATTGATATGCTTTCATCCAAATATGAAATCCCAATAGACCACTTTCGTATGTCCCATAATTTATCTTGAAGGTACCTAAAGTGGACGAACGACCATATTTCCCAGTTGTGCGCATGACGTTTACCTGTGCACTATTAAAGTTGTAATATCTGAGACGAAAATACCAATAATATGGTCGATTGTGCAGAAATTCCCGGATTTGCAGTACTTTCAAGATGCATTATGGGACATATAAAAGTGGTCTATCCGGAAAAGGTATACTTTAGGTCCCATCAAAAACTATACCCTAACCCTAACCCTAAACCCTAACCCTAAAACTAACCCTAACCCTAATCCTACACCCTAACCCTAACCCTAACCCTAACCCTAAATTAAACCTAACCCTAACACTAACCCTAAACCCTAACCCTAAAATTATGGATGGGACCTAAAGTACACTTGGTCCGTCTATCCTTATCTTCTATCCTAGTTATAGATGAAAATAAAGTTTTTAAAAATTCAGGTAATAAACTTGTTGTTTTCTTCCTCAGAAATTTCACCCACTTGTAAGTGAAACTTAACCAAACCAATTCTGAAATTTTCGTTTACCATTGGTACCAAACAGTTATTCAAAATTTCTTAGTTCTGCTCTAATTGATGTCAAGAATTTGGTATACAAGGCCAAGAAGAATATTCACATATTTTGGGGGTTATTAAATATAAATGAATACAAGAAATATTTTGGAACATGGATGTGAATGTACTGAAGCTTAACCAGATTTTGGGACAGGTGCTAGCTGTCAGATATGGAGCCAGACTAGACCTAAGCTAGGCTGTTATAAAAATGATGCATAGGATTTTGATCTTTCGGGAATGTTGATATCTAATTAGGATTATCCCTTCAGTCAGGGTCTATGTTTGACCTCAGTTGACCTTTTGCTGTCTGAATTCAAAATCTGCTCTAAATACCACCTTCTCTGTAGGGTTTTAAAGTTGAATGTTTAGCTCTCAGGTGAACCTGATGTATCCATATCAAAAATTTCTGGAAAATGTGTAGATGTATGAAAAGATAAACATACAGCCTAAATATTGAAAATACATGACTTTATTGGTTTCGACAAATAAAAGTACATTTTTGATGCAAATTTATGCCAAGAAGAGGTAAAGTTAAAAGTTTTGTCTGCAAAACATTCCTTTTCCTCTAATTTAAATCATAGTTGGTTTTCAGACAAATGGGGCATTGGAAAAGATTAAACATCATCCCCAAACTTTTTCTCCAAACATTTCAAAATTTTGAAAATCTTTGTGTAATGCATCTTTAAACATTAGGCCCAAACTCCAGGGGCTAAATTAAACATTTTGATATGGATTGAATGTGAAAATGAAACTTTTCATGATGCCTACACTAAGACTTCAGATAACGAAAATCTTTTATAATAAAGTACTTATTTCTTTACAGAAAGACAAGTTTTGGCCTGTAAGTTTGGTACCCAACAGGGAAATAAATCAGATTTGAAATTTTGCAATTAGAATAGCTGGAATAACTTTGATATGGATTAATTCAATCTCAATATTTCATTTAAAGTTCTGCAAATGTATTTAAACAGCTTTTGATAATATTGAATTGATGTAATTGTTAGTTAAACATGTTCAGACCAAATTTGTTCAGCCCAATTTAGGATATTTATTATTTTATATAGTAAAATTTCATATGTAAATAATTTTGTATTGATTTCTAATTGTAATATAATAGTTTAATATGATTATGTCATTACAACTTCACACATTAAATCATGTGATGGATTAAAAATATGGAATTTACGTTCAGTAAACATGTAAGAACATGACAGATATGGGCAGTATGCGGAAATAATTGAAATGTTTTAAAGAGTTTGTGAGAACTGTAGGTCTCTTTAAAACATTGATGAATTAGTTCAATAACTTCATGTAGAGATCATGTTGGGATGAGAGATTATCATTAAAGGGGCATTGGACAAGTTCAGCATCATCCCCAAACTTTTCCCCAAACATTTTGAGATTTTTGCATCATTGGAAGTGTTAGTGGTAATAATGACAGCATGCAAAGTTTCATTGTCAAATTCAATCCCTATATATCAAAATATTTAGATATTCTCTTATTTTTAATTATTGTTGTCGACAACGATATATACTGCCCTCTATAGTTGAATTTCTAGAATTGGCTCTTTCAGGAGATTTGATGAAAATTACAAATTTCTTTTGATTTTTCTGCAATCTATGATGTGAAAGGAATGTTTTACAATCAAATCTTTGGCTTTTTCTCATTGTATAGCATCAATAAATATGTTTAAAGATTAGCCTCATACCCAAAATCAACAAATGAAATAAAATACAAATTTTTGACTTTTTAGAAGGTTTTGATCAAAAAATTCACGATATCTGGTAATTGACTGTTATTTTCTAACATAGGATGTGTAAATCATCTACAAACAAAATTTCAAAATTTTGTCCAATGCCCCTTTAAAATGCAACTTTGGAAACTACTCCATTCCATTTGGGTAATCTTAAGGTGGATTCAGAGTAGCTACTGTTGCGACAGATGACCAAACTTTTGGTTGCGGCATACGAGGAATCATGTGCAATTTTGAGTTGTCGTAATGTAGCGCGACACATTTGCATATTGCATATCTATTGTGCTTTTATAGTACTGTTGAACCCAAATGAAGCAAAAGTTAGCACAAAAACTAGAAGGTCATCCCTACCATTAATTTTTGCAATTTCTAAACAAGAAAAAAAAAACAGTGAAAAGATGCCAGATTCTTGTGTGTACGTACATCCATTGTGTTAATACATGTGATTAGAAGGACCATATCGACATGATCATTTGTGATGCCTCAACCCCAAAAAGGGAGACTTTGCGACAGAACTCTTTTCAAGAAAATGATGAAAATAGGAAGCAAAAAATAAAGAAAATAATAAGAATTTCCAGCAGATTTTCTATTGTAAAATTGGATCACCTTGATCAACTTCAACAAATAAGGTGTCATTTTAAATGATAAAATGAAAATTGATATCATCTGCAAAGTCCCCCCTTTTGGGGTGAGCCATCACATTTATTTGGAACCAGATCGTATGTTTTGGGCCAATTATGCAAGAAATTATGTCAATACTTCCACAGCGCATTGTGATCTGGTCATCAGAAATGGAATTTTTGATATCAGAACTTGAAGTATCCTTGGTGTTTTATCAAAGTTTGTCAGATGAAAAGAAGACATCAGGATCTTCCCATCATGCCTTGCTTCCAATTGGATTTTTTGTACAGATTTAATAAGAGGGTTTAGGGAAGAAACATAGTGCAATTAGCAGACCTCATCCAAAATTTGCATTTCAGACCTCATCCAAAATTTGCATTTCAGATATGTTTCATCCCTAAATCCTCTTATGAAAAACCTGCACAAAAATCCCATTGCAAGCAAAGCATTATGGGAAGGTCCCGATATCTTCTTTTGTCAGATGTATGGTTTCTTGCATAAAGTTCACCAGCAAATTGTTGCTGACAATCTTGGGAAAATTATGCTCAGGTAAAGGGTTTGTTTTGAAAGTAGTCAGTTTTGATGAAAATTGATATAACATGAGAAAGGTTGAAGATACTTTAGTCTATTAATAGAGGTCACAGGTGTTTGAAGGTGGTATAATTTTTTGGGAATTTTATTTATATTTTCACAATAAAAAAAATCAAATTTCACTGCCTGTTTAATGAAAATAACAGTGTACTTATTATTTAAAACAAAATTGTGTTAAGCTTGTTAAAGTAACGCTATAAGATTTTGATCAGAAATAGTTTTGAGTAAAAACAACCTTAAGTGCAGGAATGTGACTGTATAATAGTCTTTTCAAGTGTATTTTGTCAAAAAAATGTGTTGCCACAGAAAACTGAATTAAAATAGCACATGCGTGCTTTCCTACATTGTATACTTATACATGTGGAATTAAGTTCGGGATCCCGAATTTAATTCTACAAATGGCCGTAACAGAAAAAGTGTGCATATTTTAACCAAATCGTTTAGAGAATATTAATATTTACTAAAAACAAACCCAATAAGCTAAAAAAAAAATGAAAGTCATGGGTGACAGGTGGCGCTTCATTTTAACACTTTAGGGGCCTAGGCCTATAGTATTGCTTTAGTGTGAGGTTATTTAGATTTACTAGCAACATTTCATATTTCACTTTGAAACCTTATGATGTAAACTAAATTGATGAGACTGGTAAAATATTTAGCCACTATGGCTTGGCTAGCATTGATACATGTTTACGAAAAACATCATCAGGGTATGATTTCATCAGGTATAGAAAACTATATGATCTTGACTTGGTTGAGCAATGTTTCCAAAGTTTCTAGGTGGAATTGCAACATTTGGAGAAGAATGTAGTTCAATGACATACACTTGCATTATTTCAAGACATTCCTGCGTTTTTGCTGCTGGCAGTAATTGCGTAGCGCTCTTTATCAATGTCAAAATTGTTATTATAATCATGGCCGTTAGCACTTGGAGTGACAATAGATGTCTAAATTAGGCAAATTACATCGGCAGACCTTATGAATAGAAGTCTGGTCAAACAATGTAGAAATCGCTGACCAGTTTTCGTGTTTTGATGATGTTTTGTTGGTTAGAAGCTAATTTCTACCATGGATTGAGTCAAGTTGAAGTTTAGAAAGTAAGATATTAGGGTGCGGTATAAGCTTTGTATGCAAATTTTTTGTTTTGTAAAAATAAAAACAGACATGCTTGAAAATACTGTTTTGATCTTGAAATTAACCTTGATTCTCAACTCACAAGATCATTTTTGCAGATTCCCAGTCATCTGATTGAAGGGGACTGTTTTTAAAAAATATTTTGTTCTCAATTATTGGTATGATCTTGAGACTATCCTTGGGTTACACATATCTTTGATACATATACCAAAATATTTTTCTTAACTATGCAAACCTGGGATGCATCTTGCACCTATTTTGACCACATTTTTGTTATTCTGGTCTTGAAAGCAACCCTGACTCACAGAGGAGCAGAATTCTGCAGATACCTTTCAGACCCCCAGCACCAAGTTTTTTCCACACCTTTTAATTACCGTATTGTTACTTGACACTGCAAAATGAATTAGTTATCATTACCAATGCGGCCTCCTTGTTTCAGTATTTTCTTAGAATAGATTTATTTTGACCATTTATTTTGATCTTGAAAACAACCCTGAGTCACAGTAGAACAGAATTCTGCAGATTCCGCAAAGGACCCCCAGCACCTCGATATTTGTGTTCTGGTTTTGATTGATGTTTACAAATTTGCTTTCAGCTATGGTTAAAGTTTTGAAAGAAAATTCCTCAGTCAGTTTCTAGATAGAGTATTATTATTGGTTCAGTTCCTGACTTTGCATAAGATAATTATCACTGTAGATAAACTTTCTCAATACATAAGTTGTAGGGCCTACTATAAAACTTAATTGATTGTCTATTTTCATCTGTATATGATCTCTGCTCCTTACGGTCTTTTTGGTTGTTATCAAACTTAAAAAACAAAATCGAATGAGATTTTTAGATTTCAGGAAAATGTTTTGTTGAAAAGAAATTTTGGTTGTAGCGTTTTGTGGTCAATGTATCTTCCAAAACGTTCAGTCCTCTGAAAGTATAGTAAAGTCGCACTGAACTGAACAAATGGAGTTCTATGATTCATTTCACTGAACTGCTTGAAATGAGCACCCAGATCCGGGGGGGGGGAGCAGTCCCATTCTGGAGGCGACGCTTATGTAAGGCTCAAAAGACCCCCTTTTTCAGCGTCGCTGTCACCCAAAGACCCCTATTTTTTTGCAATTGTATGTGCTCTCACCCAAAGAGCCCATGATTTTTCAAATTTTTCTCTCACCGAATGCCAAATTTCGCTCACCGAATGCCAAAACTCCGCATTTTTTACCACTGAGCCCTCATATTTTTGTATTTTTCTCTCTTCGAATGCCAAAAATCATGTTCTCACCCAATGACCCCTCATTTTTTGAGCCTGTGCTCTCACCGAATGCCCCAGCCTGCCGGAGCGCGGGCCTTACACCCGTATCCATTTCATATTTGACCTCCCCCCCCCCCGGACCTAGATTTTGTATCAATTTGCCAGGTCCTTCCTTCATTTTGACCAAGAAACATCTACAGAGTTGCAAAAATCATGTAGAATTAGCCTAATTTTGACAATTTTTGACACTAAGCCCCCGCAGAAATCGTCAAGCCCCGTTAAGCCCCTCCCCCCCACCCCCAAGGAAAAATCCTGGACAGGCCAGTGTATATGGTATGAGATACCAGACATCTATAATACTGAGGACCGATTCAAGATGTCCCACTAGCACAGACCATCAGCAACTCAACATGCAGCTCATTTGGGACACATACTGAGAGTAGACCTCGCCAATGTCAAGTGCAAATCCAATGTGACAAATTGAAGCCAACTAGAACTAATTCAATTTTCCAATCAGCCCATTTATCACATTGTTACTCCATTACTGATTGATGTAATTATGATGGGGAGTGAAGGGAGTTTCAATGGCACCAAAGAATCTTTGATGGTACCTTAATTTTCAAAATGACTCCCTGATTTGACACAGAATAGGGGTTCAGTTTCAAAATTCAAAACAGTGATGCATTATAGGTTATTCTATGAAATGAAAAAGTTTTATATTAGTAGAAACACATATGACATTTTGATTAAATTAGTTTGATTGAACAATTAATATTGGAGTGTGAATGAAGAGTAAATTCCAAGGAGCTCCGATATCATCACTAGATGGAGAGAAGTATGTGTTTCTATAACTTGATCAGAAGTTGCTCTACAGCCCGTCTACAGGAGCTTACAGGCACTTCATTGCATTGACATTCAATTCAATCAATGTAATAACTTGAAAATAATTTGTGTGGAGTCTGGTCTAGGAGTGAAATTATTTATTACAGAATATCTGGAAATTGAATTAATAAAGATTTATTATTACATTTTATTTGAAACTGGCTTAGTGTGTTTTTCCTTGAACTTGAAAATATATAGTAATAATCACTTGCTAGTTAGAAAGTGCAGATGGTATTAATGGTCAGTGCTTTGCTTGGGTCAGGCCCGCCGAGAAGGAGGGACAAAAGGGACATTTGTCCCGGGGTCTTAGGGGACCCGTAAAAATGTTGAAAAATGGAAAAAAGAAGAGGTTTTTTAACAATTTTTAGCTAAAATTAGCAGATTTGACGGCATTTTTTCGCACGCTTCACGCATTACAAAACATTATATTATTCCCCTCTGACCATTTTTGCTCCAAAAAGATTGGCCCCAAAATTTCCTTTTTTATCCGACATGACCCATTATTAAAGGGGCCCGTGGCTTTAGTTTGTCCTGGGGCCCGTAATTTCTAACTGCGGGCCCTGGCTTGGGTCATTTAGAATGTTGACTTTAATGTTGATTAAAATCTATACAAAATGATATTCAAGCATTCCCTTCTGATTAAAATGATGCATTTTGCATATACCCTAACCCGGGACCCTAACCTATCCGTTTGAAACAAACCTTGTCAAAATAGTCCTTTAATACTTAAGTTGTATACAACATCAATCCCAACAGCTTTAAATCATTTCAACAAATTAAAGTACACCAAAAATAAATGTACCAAATCTCTCAGAAGTTCAAACAAATCTCTCCCAATGGG
>JXSR01S019313.1:49760-61974 GCA_000969725.1 Ophiothrix spiculata | reverse complement strand
AGCAGGCAGAGATGCCACTTTTCAGGATTTTTTAAAACTCCAAATTTACCATTTTTATTTATTTTCAGCTTTTTGCCAAAATTTATGCACATTTTCAGGATTTTTTGAAAGTTTCAGGATTTTTTAGTGATACTAAGTGGCATCTCTGAGCAGGATTTCGTGCGTAGCGGGAATTACGCGTGAAAACGAGAAAAAAAAATATATCACCGCTCCATGTAATTGTCAAACTGAATGCAGCAGGTCCTCAAAGGCAAAAAATTCCAAATCGATTCAGTCGTTTTCGTTCTATTTAGCATTCTTTTAGCATAAAGAGGGCGCTGTTCAAATTTGTTTTGCCCATAAAAAAATCGAAACCGAATAACTTGTTTCTAATTTTATTTTGGCAATGTAATTGTACTTGCAATGTGCAAATTTAAGCAAAATTTCATGCGAAAATGCCTTCGGAAACACGGTTTTTGAAATTTTGGCAGGAACATTTTTGACGCGACACAAAAGATGTTTTTTCGGCCGCCATTTTGAAACAGTTCATTCGATTTTCTTTTTTTTCCTGTATTTTGGTCCTTTTTTCATGGTCTATCATTGACAGACTTTCAACATAAAATTCATACCAGAAGGGTGTTTTGTTTTGTTCCTAGTGTTCCTAGGGACCCCCCAAGGGGGCACCAACGGGTGGGAAATACCTTGGTCACTTAAGTGTTAAAATCGGTGGGTTCTTTAAGACTTCATTTCACAGCATGCCTGCAGCTTCTGAATCCGTTTCAAGCTAAGTCTGTAGTTCCCAGGCTTTTCCCAATACCCCATTTCTAGTAAACCTTCTGAAAATTTTGATTCAGGAGTTTAAATAAGTCCAAATATTACGCTATCGAGACTACTTTTGAATCCTCTTTTCGGTGTCATTCCTCCGCGCCGGAGGCACCTTGTCTTATTTAGAAAGTACTTGTTTAACCCTTTCCAGTCTGACCACTTTTTCTGCTCCAGGCTGATGCCATTTTACCTCTAAAGTGACTTTTAAAGTAAATTAAATTTAACTATAGAAATATTCTACATAATTCAATGAAACATCATAATATACCTGTATACATTGCCTGTGATAGTGTTTTGGAAGGTAAGAGGTACTGAAAATAGTTATGCTTCAGTGTTAGTTAGGGGAACAACCTACGCCTGAGCTGGCAGTAATTTAGGGCGTCCCCTAGAACTAGTATCGTTCCCCTGATCTCCCCTCCCACGGACCGAGCAATGAGCTGTATACATAGCCTGTGATAGTGTTTTGGATGATAAGAGGTCATGAAATTAGTTATACTATAATAGTACCCCATACGGCCTACGCCTGAGCTGGCAGTAATTTAGGCCATATCCCATACGGCCTACGACAGGAAAAGGTTAAAAGTTGTTTATAAATACAGAAACCATTATTACAAACCTGAAACTTTTCAGCTGATTTCAGCTCTTTTTATTTCACTTTGCAGCTGATTTCAGCTCTTATCACTTTACAGCTCTTATTCTTGATAAACCAGCCAAATTTAAGGTCTTTGGTGCCGAATTTAACAGTTTTCAGCTCTTTTTTGAAGATTTAGTTTCAGGTCTGTTAATAACTAGATGATTGGCCAGTACATGTACATCCCGGGGGGGGTACTCAATTTTGGTTTTGGTAGGGGTGTGCTGCTGGGAAATTTGAAGTACCACCCATGTATATACATATTTAATAAAAAGGGACCCATCCATATACCAAATTCCTCAAAATTTTGAGTCGAGTTTATACAAAAAATGAAATTTTCACCGAAAATTAACGCTAATTTGGCGAAAAATTTCTGATTTTTGTTTGAAATTTAGATGAAAGTCCAAAATTTGCGCCGTTTTGGCGCAAATTTTTGGCGCAAATTTTAGAAAACAGACCCATCAAAATACCACATTTTGCAAAGAAAAAGGACCCATTGAAATACCAGACAGCCTGATTTTGCTACCCAAGTTTGCGGCACATCCCCGTAATCACTTTTGTACTAAGTACCCCCCCCCCCGGGATGTACATACACTGAATGATTAAACACAAAAGATGAATTTATACGTTCAATGTCAAATGTGTTTTCTTCTGTTTTTTTCTTCTGACAGTGATGGCAATAAGAAAGACAAAAAGAAGAAAAATGATCGAAGGCGGAATCGCCAGAAAAGGTATGTAAAATACGTTTTCATTTTACGTTTTACAGTGTATCAGGTCAATTGTTCCCATGGTAGCAGGCAAAACAAAGTCCACATTTACCATTGCATTGGTGCCTGTAGGACAAAGTTTTCCTTGACCTGTAACCATAGCAACAACTGATCTGATGCACTGCAAATTATTACTTTGTGTAGACAGTTTTGCAAGAGGAACAGTTTGAGACCATTTTGAACAAAATCGGACACTTTTGAAGTTTTGGTCTCCCATAGGGCCAGTTCCTTGACCTCTGATATGACCTTTCACATTTTTGGCTATAACTTCAGAACCATATTTCAGACATTAGTAAAAGTATACTTTTTCTGCTTCCTTGTGATGAGAGGAACATGTTGGTATGGTTTTGAATAAGATTTGACCAATTTTGAAATTTCACCCCTTGTTTTGGCGGCCATTTTGTTTTATGCAAATTTACCAACTTTGATAAGCTTACATTTTCCTACATTTTGGATATGTTGTTTGGGATGTCATCAACAGTTAATTTAAACCAAAAAATCTTGTGTTTGAATTTTGTCTACATCAAAATACAGATTTACTAGCCTATTTCTATAATTGCTTTCACACTGTGAATTATTTGCTTGTGAGCGGCTCACGAGCGAGAATAGATTCATGACCAAATTCTTATGAATGAACAGGACCTAAGTTTACAACCTGGCATGTTCAGGAGGGTAAATCTGTATCTGATCTCCTGATAGAGAAACAGGGTTGGAACTGAAGGCCTACAGATATAAAATCGACCGCTCTTCCCCATCTGACTCATTAGCTCAGTTGGTAGAGCGTGGTGCTAGTAATGCCAAGGTCCCAGGTTCGAATCCTGGATGGTCAGTGATTTTTTCGCTGACTGTCATTTACGTTGTGTGGTTGCACAGGTTAAAATTCATTTCAATGTATCTGATCTTGTTGCAGGAGGGCAACATTTGATGATGGGTTCACATACGAAGCAGAGCCATTTTTTCAAGAAAACTTAACGGGAGGAGAAGGTCCTTTATATGATAACCGAGATGCCAAAGAAACGCAGACTTTATCATTAATGGAGAGAAGAAGATTACGAAAGCAAGAGAGGAAGAAAAGCAAATCCAAGAAAGAATGCTCACTGACAGGCATGAACTGTTTTTCACATGATAATGATCATTGGAAAACAGCGCCTTATTGGACATGTAAGTGTTCACGGTTTTTTTTTTTTATTTGGCCGAGGGGATAGACTATTCATGTGGTGAGGCATGATATGGGAAATTATCAACCGCAAAGTGTCATATCAGCAAAGTACAGTTCAGCCTAGATATGTCACCAAGCGGGCGATAATTACCCATCATGCCGACGCTGAACCAAGGAACAAATTTATCATACCACTAAGTCAAATCTTAATCACCAAACTATTTATTTATCAATTTTTCTACATTTTTTTAGTTTTCGAACTTGTAATTAGCGTTCGCACTCAAGAATCACTTTTAGTGTGGTCGCCCTGATCTTAAGCTTGATCAGCTGATTTCAAATGGAAATTTACTCTTTGTGTCGGTGAGCGTATGGTGCCATCAGCCAAAAATTGTTCAGAATTAGTGTATCTAAATAATGTATGGGTCTGGTTCTATTCATTTTTCATTTTTATTGCACTGAAATGCAAGAGAATTTTCTGAAAATTGTGTTGACAAAATCGTGCATACTAATGAGCTTGTACGTGATTGGTTGCAAACATGACCATGTGATCAATGTTACGGAGATTTCCGAATGGATTTTTGAAAAGGTCTATTGCATCATAAGAAGGGAATAGCCTCATACCCAAGGACAATATGCAAAACAAAGTTATACTTTTTGACATTTCTGAGGGTTTTGATCAAAATTTCCTCAATATTTATTACTTGACAGTTATTACTGAACAAAAAGAGCATAAATTAAATGCAAACAAAATTCGGAAATTTTGTCGAATAACCTTTAACCGAATATGAATAGTTTTAAAAATATCCAAATACCATAACTTAACTTGATTTTTTTTTTGTCTTTTCTTTCCACAGTGGGCAATATATGTGTGTGTTCCAACACAGTTAACAACTCATATTCATGTGTTAGGACCATTAATGAAACTCATAATTTATTATACTGTGAATTTATTACCAAATTTTTGGAATATTACGATATGAGGCCAGAAGTTGACCCTCATCAGGTAAGTTAGCAAAACCAAGGGGTGGGGGGGGGGGGTTCTTACTGACAAAAGGTATAAGGGGGTGCTCAAAGGTTTTGGGGTGCATTTTCGTAATTTTTGGTATATTGATGGGTGGGTTTTCGTCACAGACCTAATGCGCCCAATTGCAAAATTGGGTGTATTTAGGAAAATTTTGCCGAAAAAACACAACATTTTGGTCAAAATTCTGAAGTCTACTATGAGCATCCCTGTACAATTTATTTAAGAACCCCTCCCCCCTGGGTAGCAAAAGCAAATTCAAAAATATTGCTTTGACCTTAAAAAATGCCTCAAACAATTTTTTTGAAAGTTGTTAGTGAAAAACCCATTTTTTTCTCAGATTGATGGTGATAAAAATGCGAGTTAAAGTTTAGTAGAAACAAGTCGGTTAATGGCGGCAAATCTTGTTCCATAACCACCTTTGTATGCGTTAACGTTGTTTTGAGTGAGCTGTCGGTGCCTTTTCATTGCAATAGAAACAGGTCTGTTAACGGACCTCCCACCAAATTTGTGGAGAACAAAATACGGTTGATTGTTCACAATTTGGTGGGCGATTTGTAGAAACACGTAGACATGGAATTCTCAAATTTTTTGCTACATTGGGAATTCTTAAAAGAGTTTATCATTTTATTGCTGGAAGGGTAGAAAAGACACATGGGAATTTCCCCCCCCCCCCAAAAAAAAAAATGCAAATGCAATTTTAAGTTGCCTGGTAATTACCAAAGGCTTTTCTTTTTGGAGGATTTGGCCATTAATTTTGGGAATATCCCATTGGTCACATGCCAACCTAATCGTTTTGTTATTATTATTTAATTACATTCTGTGATTGTTTTATTCATAAGTTTCAACATTTTGAAATGATTTTCTTTGTTATTTTTGTTTTCAGTTAGTCAATGGTATTTATAATTTATCAGATGGTGAAAGAAGACATTTAACAAATCAAGTTCATCATCTCAAAAACTGTGCAGGCTACAGTGACTGTACAGAAGAACTTAGTCCGCATTATATAGCAATAGGACATGAAGGTAAGCGTGAAATTGGGGAGCCGATATTGGTTTCTATGAATCGAATGGGTACTTGATATGATTCCATATCAATTTTCCCTTTGAAGTCTCTGCTATATAAACTGGCGTAGGGGTTGGTACAGCGTTTCTTTCCTCGCCTTTCACCGCTGCGGCCCGGGTTAGATTCCCGGTCGGACCTAGGTTGTACATGAATTTGGTTGTCGATCCATACTCGTCCTCGCAGGTTTTCTCCGAGCACTTTGGTTTCCTCCTGCATCTAAAATCAAAACTTCTTTCACACCGCGGAGGCGTCCCTTGAATTTAATGCATTTGCACTATTGGGATTAGCCTGGCTTTCAGCCGAATGTTATATATAAATAAAAAAATAATATAAAAAAAAACTGTTTATGGAAATGTAGCAATTGTTGGGCAAATGTTAGCTTATGCTAGGCCTAATGGAAAGAAACAAGTTGGGTATGTTATGCCGTTCGTGACCCACTGCAACCTGCAGCTGTAACCCAAATGAAAGGATGTATGTATTAGATGACCTAATCTAGTTAATTTATTTTTGAAGATTTTTGAAGATCAACTTGATAAAAGGAGCTTTGCCCGATTTTTCAAAATTTAGTTTTCAATGAAAGATGACCACTAAAGATGACTAAGTTTCAAATTTCAGCTGAACAGTTTTGATTTGACAGGCAATTTTGTATTTTAGAGCTGCCTATACGTTACTGTGTAAAATGAATTATGGTTACCATAATTAGACACATTTTCATATATATCTCCAAAACATAACACCAATTCAATCGTGAAATTTCACATGCATTGTGAGAAAAATATGAGCAACATTTTAAATCGGTACCAAAATCTCCTATGTTGGAGATTTTGAATGAAAGTTGAAGCAATCGGACCATGCTCCTTTAATATCTTGAAACTCTTGTAAATCATTAACAAAATCCAAACTTGTGTTTTGTGTAACTCATGCATGCTTCATGTAAACTAACTCACCATTCCATTACTCCATGTGTAACTTTGTTATTGCTTCCGTAGGTCCACTGGAACCTGGACCGACATTATCAGAAGACGATCCCACACACAGGTAGTGTATGAGGTGATATGTGCGTTCCGCTGCAGCTGAAATCTTGCCTAGCTTAGTTATAGCTTGTAGACAGAAAAAAATAACGGGATGGTTACGGGAATAGGTCGGGATAAAGGGAATTGCAGCTGAAATCTTTCCTAGCTTAGTTATAGCTTGTAGATAGAAAAATAGGGATGGTAACGGGATTAGGTTGGGATAAAGGGAATTTTTTAAAAAGTGGTTAACTCTGTTCATCAAATTAGAAAGAAGAGGGCGCAATGAGCTTATTCAATTTATGCAAATTATTATTTTTTTCATACTAAAACTTTAAGTGTTTTCATGACATTTGATTGTTTTGTGTTGACTCATTTTTGGGTAGCAAGGTGTCATGTCATTAAGTTAAGCTATAGTATAGCTAAGCTTGGTTTGGAAACTGCTCTGATAAATACTGCAAGGTGTATTGGTCTGTGCTGTATTGCAAATGCTTGTGTTTGAAATGGCTTTTTGTACGTAATTGCTTTGCTGGATTTGTAAAACTACTTTTATATACATCGATGACTTGCTGATCAATTTCTCCTGTGTATTTTTTTATTGCTTTGTTTTATGCACCCTTTGCTGAATGCGTATAAGATAATTATATTGAAACATTAATGCTTCTTTATTTTTCCTTGCATGAATACTGACTAACCCTGCATGTTGCAACTGATTTTTTGTCCGTTTTTAAGTAGCACTGAGAATTTAAGAATGCATGTGCATTGTTTAATTGTTTTAAGCATTATAGTTGATTTATGCAATAAGCCGGTACCACCAAAAGAAGATATCAGGACCTTCCCATCATGCCTTGCTTCCAATGGGATTTTTTTACAGGTTGTAATGAGAGGGTTTAGGGATGAAACATAGCACAATCAGCAGACCTCATCCCAATTGTGCATTTCAGACATGTTTCATCCCTAAACCCTCTCATCACAACCCATACAAAAAATCCCACTGGAAGCGAGGCATGATGTGAAGGTCTTGATGTCTTCTTTTGGTACCACCTCCTGGGGTGTACATATTGCTGATTTCTATTAGGCCAGTTACATTTAATTGTTTGTCTCAAATCTCTCCTACTCTTGAAAAACTAATGCAAAATTTGTTGGTTTTTGCATGTGTGACAAAACCCTGTTTACTAAAAGAGTTCCATATGTACCCCTCATATATTTATATGGTACAAAATTAATTTTAATATTTAATATTGACCTTTTAAAAATCAAGAACAGAATAAAGAGCCAAATTGAATAAATAAAATAGGTTGGACAATCCATCCAGTCACGTTAAACTTTGCATGTAGGCTTGACAATGTTTATTAAACTTTGCATGTAGGCTCGACAATGTTTATTATCTCTGTACATTGGTTGTTGAATTCGGCAACCGGCGATACTACGTTACCCGTCAATGCCATGATTTTTGCAAGAATTTTTTTTTTACTAAAGGGTACAATAAAACTAATGCATGTGGGAGCTTCGAGACAAACAAAACAATTAATATAAATGGCCTTATATCAGGGATGTAACTTTTCAGGAAATTTCCTGAATTCAGGAAATTTGCTCAAAATATTTGTATTTTCAGGAAATTAAACCTAGTACAAAAGAATAGGAAATGGCATTTTTACGCATTTCAGGAAATTTGATTATTCATGTGTTACATCTCTGTTATATTTTTGCATGCGATAATATGTATCCTCATAAGATTTCACACCTTAATGCATTCCCATGGCTTTTATGTATAAGGTCTTCTAGACTTATGTTTTTCTAAACTAAAAAGTTTTGTGCCTTTGAAATGATACCCAAATTTTTATAAATATATACTGAAAATTTCACTTGATTTCGACCATTCGTTTCCAAGTTACAAGCTTTTAAACATTTTGAAAATCCTCAATTTTGATAGCAGTGACCTGGTGAAAAGTGGATCATGAATTGCCCCTTTAATATTTTTCATCATTCTGTCTGCACCAAAATTATTTTTAAAAAATGAAAAACATGCTTTGTGTTTTTTAACTTGATGAGAATTATAAAGTTGGGAGGTTTTCAAAAGTCTATCTTGATACCTCAAAAGCTTTTTTAGGCTTTGGCATTGATAAATCTGTTCCAAGTCTATTTGTAAATATAAAAACATTATTTTTCTGTATCTTTTCAGCAGGGTATGGGACGGATGGGATGGTTAACACTTTATCTGGAAGTGGCAGTGGAGAATATGACGGTTACTTTGAAAAAGCAGACGATGACATCACCATGACTACAGACCTGACAAATATTCCTGGAGAAACGACGTCACCCGATCTCATCAGTTTTAGTGGAGATGGGTACGACAAATACCAAATAAATGGTATAAATGATGCAAAAACAAGCACTAACTTATTTATTTCCACTGGAAGTGGTAATGGGTATTTCAATCACAAAGATGACAAAGGTCAAATGCCATTCGTTGATGCCTTCATTTCTGGGAGTGGAATTGGTTACGACAATCAAGGATCTGGATCGGGTCAAAGGTCATTCATAGATATGCTCATTTCAGGCAGTGGGTCTGACAATGATTTTCAAAACATTGGTTCTGCAGAAATTCAGGAGACTTTCAATGAAACGGAATACGATTTTGTTTCCTCTGGGAGTGATGGGAGAGAAATGACTGCATCTCAAGAGGATAGGGACCTTAGTTGGGAAACAACAGCTGTTCCTCTTCCAATATTTTCATTTACTTCTGTTCTGGAGGGACCAAGAGCTGAACAGAGCTCTTCTAAACAAAGTTCATTGGAAAATGTTATGACAGATCCCTCAGGGCAGAGTTCTTATTCAGCAAGAACTACAATAAGAACTCTGCCTCCTGTAATGACAGTGTCCACGATGTCAGTGTCATCAGAACAGACCAAAAAGCAAAGCTTTCAAGCACTGGTGAATCATGATGGCATTATGACAACAGCATCGTCTTCGTATTCAAAACTTCCTGTAGCTTCACCAACTGCCGCAAAACTACCGAGCCAAGTTAACCCAGGAGAAGTCCTTAGTGTTCACGACGATATGAATATTCATGATGGTATGAATATTCATGAAGAAGATTCTAATCTTGTATCTACTAAATTTGAATGGGTGGTTGCTAATGGCAATGCTAAAGTGACCTCTAGTGATTTATCGTTAATATTAGTTGATGGGTTTCTTCTGGACATGTCTGCTTTTGGTAAAACAACTCATAGCGATATCGACGGAATAGATTTCATTAAACTTCTCCGCAAACTCTCCAAGAGAATTTCTAAAAAGACAGCAGACGATTCTGCTGCAAGTCCTTCAGAATTGACCACTCAAAAGTCTGTGACTAATACGCAACGGATTAATCAGGGTAGTTTGACGGACATCTTTCCTTGGTCTTCTGAAAGAACCACAAGGAGGATAATAAATCACGAGGCTTCGTACCAGCATTCAACAAATAATCCTATTTCCAAGCATTCACCTAATCCTATAACTACACCATCACCGATGGTAACTACTATCACCGAGGATACTGTCGACATCAACCATATTGATTCTGTTTTGTATGCCACAAAACAGTCTCAGTCGCCTTCAGGTTTTCCTGCACTTGCACAAACTGACTCTTATCATAACATTAATTTGACAAACTCTTTACAAAAAGATGCAAACAGTGGTTATTTTCAGTCCAATAATATTGAGGTCACTGAGAGGGTTAAAGGTCAATCCATTAATGATATTGATTACAACGTGGTACACAGTACTGTTAAATTTGATAGTTTTTCAACAATTACAACTCAACATAGCCATACTGAAAATAAAAATGTCATAGGTGAAAAGGTCACTGAAAGTCGTAGAAAGTTTAGGAAACATAAAATGAAAAAGGAGGATAGAAACACCCAAGAGCATTCGATACCTGCCCCTGAAGTAAATAAAGAAAATGGTCAAAGGTCAAGTAATAGTGGCTCTTCTTCCCATAATTTATCGGCAATACCAGCTCAACAAGGCAAAAACAGCCCAAATAAAAGTGAAAGGATCAAAGGTCAAAAGGTCACTGAAAGTTCTAGAAAGTTTTGGAAACATAAAATAAGAAAGGGGGTGTGGAACATTCCAGGGCATTCAGTACCTGTTGCTGTGATAATTGAGGGGAGTGGGTTAGATACTGGTGGTCAAAGGTCAAGTGATAGTGACTCTATACACGTTACCTTGGATACAGATTTCACTGTTGATCAGGTCATTCCCGTGTGATTACTTTTTGTATTGTTTCTACCTTTTTATACAACCTTGTTAAATGATTCATGGTTATGAAACCCTTGTGTATCTATATGCCATACATTTTCTTGAAGGGTCTTTCTCTATTGTGATCCAGCTTAGAATCATTGACTTTTATCTTTTACAAATCTGAAACTTTTCTTGCAAATCATCACCCCACAATTATGACAACTCTCAGTGTATTTTTCCTATCTAGTGACCCTACCCCTGTAAACATTGTGGTACTGTAAGGCCATAGGAAAAAAAATGGTTTTTTGCCCTGTTACAAAAAAATTCAGGAGGGTCGGTAGGTTGATCTTTTATTATTATTTTTTTATCATGCAAAGCTCATTATGTTGATATTCTATGGCCCGAATCAAAAGTAAAGCAATCATTTTATGATGTATATTGATTTTGGAAACATTATCCACTTAGTAAAATGAACATATTTGGGTTTCAGAATGCTCAAAAATAGATTTGCAAAGTATATGCATTCTTTTGCATTGATATTACTTGCAAAACTTAGTTCTCTGGAGTTTACAAAAGAAAAGGAAAAAGCGACCTCGGATTTTTGCGATTTGTGGGGCGGTCGGGAAAGGGCAAACACACAGTTTTTTCTTTGCCTAACTGCTTATGATAGACCAAAGACAACTTATTGATTAAGGGAACAAGCGATTTGCTTTTGTCACTGTTTGCCTCCTACCAGTGACAGTTCCTTAAGAAAGTTTTATTTTCACTTTTGCATTAACTGTTAGTCACTTGATTTATGAGAAAGGTCCCAGCTGCATGATGGGAAATATCAGCACCCACTGTTAACACAAACGTTACCTCATGTCTTACTATACAATGATTACAGCTTTAATAAAACTTGAGGTTTTAGACCACTACAGCAGGCGAAATCAAAGTTCAATTTTCATGCCTTCCAATTTGAAATTGACCTAAAGGGGCCGCTTCAAAACTCAACTGGGGGTTGTCTGCCGGTTCTAGCCACTTATGGGCAGTTGGCTATTCCGGTTGAACCGGAATGCAGTATATGCAAATTTTAAACCTAGTAGGTACTCCCATTAAACATTCAGATTTACTTCAAATCTCACCCATGCAAGGTTGTATAAACATATCGTCGGTTGCATCACATACCATTCTATATGACATTTTTGACTTTTTTGAGAAAATTTGTCTGGATTGATATATTTATGATTTCTTCATATCTACCAAGTTATAGGCTTTAATTTAGCCTAATTAACAAGAAATAATTAATAAATTTGGTCTATATGCGTTCCATTTAAATTTGGCGTTTCACAAACTATATGCAAAAAAATCACATACAGATCTATATGGTGCGCTATTTCAATTTCGCGATGATTTTTTTTTTCACATACAGATCTATATCATATAGAACAGTTTATCGTATTCAATTACTGTACTAAAAGATCGGTAAATGTAAAAAAAGCATTTTCACATAGAGATCTATAAGTTCAAAGCTATATTAAATAGGGTTTTAAG
>JXSR01S019313.1:13849-26658 GCA_000969725.1 Ophiothrix spiculata | reverse complement strand
TTTTTTTTCCAAAATCGACATTTTTGGTCAAAAACTGATATCATCATCATGTTCAGGGTAAAAATCCACTTTTAAAAATGTATACTTTTATATGGTTTATGCAATTAGTTTGAGAGCTAGAGTACAAAATCCGTTTATGCTAGTTAAAGGTCTACCTCAACCGTAACAGGCTTGCCAACCTTTGGGAATCCAAAAACAGGACTCTTTGGGAAGAAACCATGTTGCTTTTTAATTTGAAAGATTTTTTGGCAAATAACATGACTTTTCTTCATTATTTTGGCTCAGAAAGGTTCATAAAACAAAGATAATTGATATATTCTGATCTGAGTAAAATAAAAAATAGTTGCATCATGCTACTAGATTAAGGTGTCAATTGTATTTTTCTTTAATATTTTATTCTTTTTTGCAGTATGGAAATGCAGGACAGTTGGCAAGCCTGCCATTAATTCAGCAAACATCAAAATACAGTGCGTGTGACTTGCTGCCCTGATCAAGATTCATTATTTTACCGTCAGCACTTATCACATGCCATGTCGCACTTCAATGCTCAGTCACCGGCCGGTGTCCCATCGGTGTCCGCTGAATTCTACCCGGTATGATGCCGTAAACACATAACATCGCTGCAAGGTTATGTGACCAGGGGTCGATTTCACTAACGTTAAAAGGCATCGTTAACCCATCGTAAAACCCAAACCCATCGTTAGCTTAAATCGCCTCTTGACCCCACGCAATGTTAACAAATGGTTCAATTTTTCTAATGCATATTTCGCATATCTTACGATGCGGTGAACACTAACGAAGGGTTTTCACATCTTTGTGAAGTCTAGTTTTAGTTACGAGCAGAACCCTTTGTTAGCTACGATGGATCGTAATGTTAGTGAAATCGACCCCAGGGTATGCAGGCAAATCGCAATATATGCCTGCAGTTGAGAATGCAACATAGTTTGTGCCTGAAAATAAAATGCTTGCGGGTCAAGATTTCTAGGAATTGACAAGCCGCTGGGCTTTTTTTCCAAATATGTCTGAGTTATAATAACTTGTAAAATTCCTTGGCTACATATAATACAATCCATAACATAAAATCTTGAAACACTTGAAATAAAAGAAACAAACTACATATTTATTGGATACATGTATGTTTAATGCCAATATCTGTGCCAGAGAGTTCTACCTTGTTATACGATGTTCCAGTAAAACAAGCGTGAAATTCAACATTGTTATTAACGGTATATAGACATCAAAAGTTCACATGCAAATAACAAGTCCCACAGATTGGATTCATTGACAAACACCACTCTTGCAAAAGAGAAAATTCAGACAATTATTTCAGCGTTCCAGCACAAACATTATAAAGATAGTGTTTACAATCATTTGTAAACATTCAGTATCTTAAGGTGACATAAAATCTACTTTTGATGAAACTCTACAGTGAAGTAAAACACTTTGATTATAACTAGAAACAGTTTCCATTTGAATGTAAATCAAGATAATATTTCAGGGTTGGTAATTCACAAGCCGATTCCATTTTGATTTCTGTAAAAGAACCAATATCAGAATCTGACTTAATATTCTCTCTCTTACTTTTGATTTTAGTACGAACTTTTAAAAAAAGTACACATCAGATTCTTGCAAGTTTTGACTACATGCACGAATTGATCGGTGAATTACTGACCCTAAAATAAAATGCTTGTTGCCGTAATTGCTTGCTGAATAGACCTGGCAAAGAATAATGGTTAAATGTGTGCATCATATGTATGTTTTAGACCAGTTGAAATACATTAACTGAATGCTATGCATGCATTGCAAATAATGAAAACCGAAGTCTACTTTTTTTACGTACTTGGCAAAGCTAAAGATTAAAACATTTGTAAATCTACAGAGCAAATTTTAAAAATCTCATTTGCTCTGAACACTTAAACTTCCGTGTTATATATTCCCAATGCATGGTGTTATAAATGCCAACATACAAGGCCTCAAAAAACAGTTGTGCCTACAAGGGCTACTTTGAACAATTGCGGCACAAAAAGACCCGTAGCATCGGTTCCATAGGCTATAACAGAGCAAAGTCTACGACTAGTCTGTGCAAACTTGGGCTGATAGCTAGCTTCCTATACCCATTATTTTGAGTCCGAATATTGTTACAGGCCACTTCAAAACTCCAGTGGCGGTTGCCTGCCGTTTCTAGCCAGTTCAATCGGAATAAACAAACCCAACCGCCTAAATCGGCAGACAACCACCAGTTGAGTTTTGAAACGGCCCCTTAGCAAATAACAAATAACTGCCAGAATTTTCACCCAGGAAAGATATGGTATCAGATACGAGTACACTTCATATTTTTTGTGTATTTTTTTTTAAATATTTATTTGTACATACGAGGTGCCTAACTACAGCTAAACTACCACAGAGGTAAAATTTTTTTCAATCATTATTTTCTTTTTTTTTCATGAGAGTACCAGACACAATACATTATACAAGTAGTGGCGATCTGTTAAAGGCTACACAAGTAAAAAAAAGTTAATTTGAAACTGTTTTTTCATATCAATCAGGCCACAGAGAGAACATAAAAACTTTTGTCTTTCTCATATAGTTTAATACACAAGCAGGCAAAAAATGCGAGAACGACAAAACAAATTAAAAACAAAATCAAAAAATCCATACAAACAATATAAAGCGATCTTATTATTAACTTACGATTTATGAAATGAAGTAGGTACTAAAGTTTGCGATATATTTACCCCTGTTGTCTACTATAATAAGCCTACCAATTTTACAGTCTTTTTTGGTGAAGATTTTTGCACGATGATCGGTGAGCCAATGTGTTCAAGGAATAATCCTACGAGTTTACCTAGCTATGCTATCACATTGCACCTCTCTTGTTCCGTTCCTATCATATTAAAATATAAACAGTAATGCCATATTTGGTTCCAAGAGATGGGGCTAAACTCGTAACACACGACCTGCCGTGCGTTTCAAATAGACAATTACTGAGATTGGTCCTTTGCAAAATCCACCTATAGGAAAGCACGATCATCAGAGCGTCTTTGTTTGATCCGATATAGCGCGGTGAAAACAATTGCCGACTCCCTGTGCAACTCAATGGAGCAAATGATGGCTCTCTAAATTTTGATTGATTCTAGCAAATTTTCGAGATATTTCTATTTCCAAAATCATGCGAGATGTGTGGAATTCAAACCACAACAAGATGATATACACCCCATTATTTCACAGATTTCCTTCTTGCTAAGAAAGAAAATGAAGGAATGCTGGCTGAAGTATTGATTGTTTTCACCGCGCACAAATGACGTAGCTCTGCTTTTGGCCATTGGCAGCTATATTTGGATTGTCAAACTCATTGTAAAAACCTTGATCAGCCAGTGGCAAACAGGCAGAATGGTAGTTATACTGGCTCACCTACGATTTGAATCTACAAAAGTTTACAACATGATAAGAGCTAACATACAAAACAACTTGCTATATAAATTGTCCCCGTAAAGTTATAATTGTCTCTATTTTGGCATTTCCATCATGCCAAAACGGCACACTCGTCGACTATGAAAAACTAGTTCACGCTTTGGTAGCTTTACGCATCAAAATACTACTAGATCATGCCAAGTCATTTCGTACAAAGATAACAGTTAACGCTTGGAGCAAAAAACATACACTTTTTTTTAAATTTTTTTCTTATACACCAGTGCTGAGTAATTTTGTCAATAAAACAAGGAAAAAGTATTTTGTAGTAAAATTTTTGGGTAGTCTAAATTTAACTTACTACTGGGGTGGATAGAAGGGAGAGGTTCGACAATTTTCTGTGGCTGATTTATTTTAAGATATACAAATGATGCGACAAATGAATTCACAAGACCTAACGAGGTAATTACAAACGAGCAACTGATGCAGAAAAATACAAATTATCCAATTATTTGACATGGACTTGGGGAAGCACAAGACTATGGGAGTGCCAATGGCTTGCTGGATCAGTTGGGGTTCATTTTACTTAAAGAGTTACTCTGGATTGACATGAAGATCTTCTGAAGGCCTTCGCTTTCAATGAAGGTCTCTTCGCTTTTAATGAAGGCCTTCGCTTTCAATCAGTGTATTGCACCGCACTGCATAGCCATTTTGCACTTGCACCAAAGTCCCGTTTTCACCAGATCCCAATATTACAAAAAGTGCCTATTACTAATATAAATACACAACTGGCATGTTTAAATAACTGACAGTGCAAAGCGCCAACAATCAGCCACCATTTTTTTATAGATTTTTTCCCTCTTTAAATGTAAAATCCACAAGTTTGCGATTACATAAATTGTATGTATGTGTGTATATTCATCCCATGAGCACTTCAGTAACAAAACAAAATATGAAAAGGAAAAAAAAATCACAACTTCTTAATATTTTGTACATCTACACATCTGTTTTTCTTACACTTATTACACATTTAAATGTTGATATTGTTCTGTTAAATCATTCAGATAGACCAGGTGATTGCTAGTCCCACGATCACTGTCTATATACCATTTTCCTTTCCCCCGTTTGCGATTCAACTGGGCAAAAATCCGTCATGGAAAATAAAAAAAAATCCCCGACAAATTCATGTGAAGGTAACTCATTTAACATCATACATGGCGCCAAGCTAACATTTCAGATAAAATATTTTCATTACAGTCACACGTGAGTGAATATTATTCAAGTATGGGGTTCAATTGGCAATGTTCATATAGCTTGATTACCTGCTACCAACAGTAAATGATGATGATGTGACCATTTTTAATACAATAATCAATACTCACAATTACCTTCGCATCTTTTTAGCATATATGACAATCTCAAAAATGCCCAACGATTGCGTGATGTTTTGCTCTGATTTGCACTTGAAAAAATCACATTTCGTTACAAGCGAGTTATCTCAATTTCCCCGAAAAGATTTACTGTACTATAGAGCCAGCCAAAGTTTTCCTTTTATACTCGAATAGAGGGGCAAGTTTTCGGTTGATTTGGAACAAGAACAACATCAGACAAATATTTTTTTTTTGTTGGACTAGATACCAATTTTAGTGAGAAATAAGAGCTAGCAAGAATGACGGTTGATCTTAAGATTCCTCCTGTTGTTCCCCATCGTCATTATCTGCTGTGTCAGACGTCCACAACTGTATTAGAGAAAATAAAAACGATATAGATTCAATTGGACTACATTGCAAAAGAACATACATTGTTTATTCAAAGTCTTGTCAATAATAAGGAAATTTTATGGGGGAATCTGGACTTACGACCATTTTGATTTGATCGTCGTATAAATCTATGGTATAGCTGCAATCTTGGATTGTCACGCATGGAGGGCGAGTTATTGTACCTCCGGCATTTTACGGCTCCGCGTACCACACTTCGAAGAGTCTTTGAAATGGATTAGAGGGAAAATTGACGCTACTTTGATCAGAGCTAGTCGCAATAGACACTTCTAGAAACGCTGACACGGTTTGGGTTAAACAAAATACACACACTGTATATGCGTCAAGTAAAGATTCACACGATCTGCCTGGATATCGGGCCTAACTCTAAGCTGATCTGGAGGTACAATAACTCTGCCCCATAAGAGAGATAAAACTGTTCCCTATAAAATTTACTCGGTCAATATGCACTGCACGGTGTCCATCAACGCCCTGTCTTTTACACGCTATTCCTCATTCTATGGCCACATTACAACCAGTCACAGACCTATGTTTGGTAATCGGAACGAAGCCGCAATACCAAAACATGGGCATAACATTGCTGAATGCTTGCGTTGCCCGGTCAGTCACTGGTTGTTACTGCACCATAACTGAAGATATCGTCAAACAAGCCATTAGGTTTTAATTCCCAATTTAAATTCATGTGGCATGCTTTCAGCACATCTACGGCTCACAGACACCATCCTGTCAGTGTTCGCTGAATTTCTACCAAGTATGATGCCGTAAAAACACTAACCTCGCCGCAAGGTATGTGACCAGGGTATTATGCATAGCTTGTGAAAAGATCGATGGGCATCAATCCATACATAACAGACTCTGAACACCATTAATGTTACTAAAGTACGGTCTATTTCATTTTCAGCGCATGAATAAGCAAATTTGAACCTCAATACAGGTACGAGAATGAGATTTGCAAGTAACTGCTTCAAATGATTTCAAATAGGGTTGAAAACTGGTGACCCTTTACGCTTACTGCAAACATATGCTGACACGACGTAGCTTTTACAATGCTGTGTCTGTGTAGCTCATGAGTCGTCAAGCGACATGATATGTACCGCCACTGATCATTTAACCCACATCCACCTAAGCTAATTTCTACTACGTCATCATCTAAAGGGGGGGGGGGGGGAGTCTGTGAAAATGACATGTGAAAAGTGTGGTTGTTTTATACCATAGTATAGGGTAGGGTCTCCTCTTGCCATTGATGCCAAAATCATAAAACGGCCAAGGCGTTACGTATTTATGGACGTCATAAATTACTTCAGGTCGGAAAATTTCGCCGAAATCAGATTTTCGGCGAAAATTGACAAAAACTCAAAAATTCGCTAGATAAAAGTTTAAATATCGGATTTTCATCGGTTTTTTTGCTAATGAATAAAGGAAATGGTAGTTCCTTACGATGCCCAGGGTCACTTTGTTTAGCGTTTTGGGGCAATCGGCGAAAATCTGTTAGGGGAACTGGTATTTATTGAAATTGCCAGTGTGTACTTACAGTAAGATTATCTCTGAGTAGCTGCATGATTAGTGTGCTGTCCTTGTAGGATTCCTCTTTCAGTGTATCGAGTTCAGCAATAGCATCATCGAAAGCCTGTACACAAAGTCAAAATGAAGCAAGGACACATTGTTACTTGTTACGAAGGAAACGACAAAAGACAAATTGTGACCTGCTCTCACAAAACCCTGACAAACTCGGGAAAAATATTTTTTCTGATTTGGCCATACTAAAAATGCTGACATTACCAGCTTTACAATGATATATCACTTGTTCACATTGCTCAATGTTTTGTCAATGAAAAATCAATATTTCCAATGTCAATGAAAAATCAATATTTCCAAAAATTCCTTTGTTTTCTATTGATTTTGGGCAAGTGTATTGGGCTGTAACTCCATAAGTGTTCTGGCAACTTTGTCCTGGTTTCGTGGGGGCAGGTCACAACTTTGTGTAAAGAATCAATCTAGCAAAACAAACCACACAAAAGTAACTTTTTTTAAATATGATGATTTTGGTGTTCAATTTGCTTGGTTAAGATTGGATTTAAATTTTTTAAATGGATCAAATGGCCTTTTTTTTTTACAATCTTTCCCAGTTAAGAGGCCCGTCTTGCATGCAACAATTCCAAATATTTCTCCTTACCAATATAGAAATCCCTGAATGCCCATGATATACTTTCAAGACGCAGCTTTACTTTGATGAACACAAAATAGGCGGGCCTTTTCACATCGTGACTTGATACAGTTAAGCGTATGCGTAGCTAACACAGCACAACTGCAGGAGACACAGTGCGCGTTGTATGCGTGATTCGTGCATCAGTGTCTACGACGCGCGTGTAAGTGGGATTATGTTTACTTGCGGACGAAGAAAAGCCTCTTAATACCCGCCTATTTAGTGTTGATCAAAGTATAGCAGCTAGCTATACTCTATAATAAACCTTTGAAGTATGCAACAAGCAATCAGATTCAGTTACGAGATCCATAGCATATCCCTTGTATTCTTCAACCACATGAACTGGTGGTTTTGCATTGTGTAAGAGACTAGCTACGATTAATTGATTAGGACCAAATCACTGCATATTAATACTTTTTGTACATGAATTATTCATGATTTTGGTATTATTTTTGGCTAAATTTGTTGCTACAGCATAGAAAAACCTTGATCATAAGATTATTTGAATATTCAGAAAGATTTGGTACATTGTTATGATTCGAAAAATATGGACTAATTTATTTCCATGCATGAATATTGGTTTATGTGCGTTAATCAGCTGCTTGTTGCATACTTCCAAAATTTAATGAATATAGATGCTAAGGTTCCAATTATTTTAACTTGCTAGCGTCCTGTGTCTAAATCAAACCACACGCTAGATGCGTCCTGCTAGTATATCAGTCCCAGAGTGGAATCATTTGAACAGTAATCATACTTGCCAACATTTGAAAACTGGAAGGAGGAACAAATGGGCACATTTTTGTCCAAAAAGAGGAACATTTCCCATTTTCCTATACTTTACTATAGGGTGAGTTTTACAAAAAGAGGAACGGATTGGTAAAAATTACCTTTTTCTTTTGCCAAAAACAGAACCGTTCCTCTTAAATAGGAACAGTTGGCAAGTTTGAGTTATTAGTCAAGGAACATGTACTCCATAGTTTCAGTTTATTTTTCCAAGTACAGTGCAACCTCGTTTATCCGAACCTCCTTTATACGGATTACTCTGTTATCCGGCTGAATAATTTCAAAGGAAAACATGTTTTCTTAGTGCCTATTATCATGATTCAATGCATTTGAAGGACATTTTTGTAATTTTTACCATCAAAAAGTGCTTACAAAGGTTATTCACACATTATACCACTTCTCATTGAATTATTTTATGTTACACAATTTAAGACTTATAATGTTATTAGGCAGATTTACACACAATTCTCTTATCCGAATTTTTCACTTATCCGGCCATTGTTTGGTCCCATCATGTCCGGATAAAAGAGGTTGCACTGTACAAATCAATGCAATATACTGTAAAGTGATTTAATTTGGCGAGGACAAATTTTGGCTAATTTCAATTTATCAGCAATTTGGCTGGGATTTAATTCACTAATTTAGAACATTTTATATTAGTTTCAATGGTAAATAAAATGTTAGCGAGGGATTTAATTTAGCGAATTTGCAGTCTAGCGAAATTAAATCCTTAGCGAAAATTAATCCCTTAACAGTATCTAATAAGTCTCTAGACTGATTATAACATATTACTTACTTTTTTTGCTAGTTGACACGCTTGTTCAGGGTTAGCCTGAATTTCATAGTAGAATACTGAAAAATTGAGTGCCAAACCGAGTCGAATAGGATGTGTGGGTGCCATGTTATCTTTTGAAACTTCAAATGCTTCATTATAAGCCTCCTCGGAGTGTGATACGTGGTCAGCTGTTAAAACAAAGAAAACACATAAAAGAGGTTAAGGCTCCTGTTCTTTAAGAATATATTGTTGCGGGGCATTTCATGTACTTTTAGATTTGTAGCTTGGTATGTGAATAACAGGGACAGATATATAATTTGTATGCATTTTCGGTAATGCAATCTGATATGTACCCATCCAGGTATTATTCACGAACCACCATATCTCTACAATGCGAGCAGCGCAATTGTGACATACCTAGTGTTCCTGTTGAGGCTATATGTCACCAGACTGGCGCGTCTAGGTTAAGGTTAAAACGCAACTCACGCGATACTCGTAAGCTTGCCTGATTTGTTGCTTACGCACGGTGTGATATGGTCCCGCCCAGAATAAAAAGGTTTTTTTTCAGATAACTATAGTTGTTCAACTTCCAAACTAGCACAATAGGCCCCTCGAAAATGAAAAAGGGGATTTTTTTAGTTCCACAAAATAATTTTCTAGGTTTTCTTATTTTTTACGGTCTTCCGACAGTATTTGGGGAGAAAAGGCAACTGAACAACATGAATATATACCAACCCTATGGATTAGATTAAATTTGCAATTCTGATAACCATGCATTGTATGACCTGTTAAAATCCATAGTGAAGATCCTTTTTTGACAGTGTCCTATGTCAACCACCACGTGAGTTTTCTCAGATCCATCTCATTTTCAGGAATTGTTTGCTTAGATACCTCCACCAACTTTGATAGGTCATAATGATTCACTTTCAGTCCATTTTAAGTCAACAAAAAAGCCATTAAAAAGTACACATATCAAACAGCATTTCAAAGAGCATCTTACAACTTTGGATGTTTAACCCTTTGTCACTAAAATGCGAAAAATCCCTCAAAATTTCTCTCATACATGTCAGTGGCAAGAGCCACTGACCAAAGACTGGACATAATTTATATAGTGTGCAATCTAAATTTATATATAGTTGGCAGCTATTGCAGATACAACTTTCTTGCACTTGCATGACGAACTGCGCTCCATTACTCCCTGAAGTAAGAATTATCACTTACAGGCCTTACAAGAATTTATTGGACAGTGAAAACAAAAACCCAGAGTACAGGGCCCCATTATTTGTAAGTGCAACACGTACCCTGGATTTTTGTTTAATTTGTCCAATAAATTTTTATCTTGCCTATAGTAGACATTCATACAGCAACTTTATTGGTAATTCATACATTCCACATACCATCTAGTAAATCAGAACCCAAGAATACGTACGCGCATAGGATTCAAAATTCACTCGGCATGTTGTGATCCGGTTTGCGTGACGGCGTTTACTGTGTGGTTTGCGTGACGGCGTTTACTGCGTATGAATGTTGCATTTATTTTTTTTGGACGGGAAATTTATTTAGTTTAGCAAAGTTTTAAATTTTAATGGCCACATAAAAGATTAATTTCTTTTCACAAAAGAAACAATATTGTTTCTGTTGCATATGGATTATTAATAAATTTGCATTACATTATGCCGTAAAAGGAGACAAAAATCAATGCAGTCACAGTAAATTTTGATTGCTGTCCAGTATTATGAATAATAGAATTGAGGGTTTGCACAATATGATAGTCATCAAGGCAGATTGTTAGCTCAACACCGTTACAAATCCAGTTATTTGCAGGATCAGACCAAAAACCTGGGCAGCAACAGTGTTCATTTCAAACAAGTAACCAACATGATCTGTTTACACCCCATCGAAGGGATTCTGTTGGCTTCCCAGCTTTGTTATCATTAATACTGTCGATACTATGAAATATATCAAATGTGCTGCTATAGCTGGGAGCGGACTTTGCATATCTTCACTACGCTGATAACAAACGCTGTCGATTTCTATTTAATTTGCTAAACGTTTAAACGGATACCGGTTCAACATTCAACTGAAAGCTTTATGATCTGCTAAATTTTAACATGATCGTAATAACGAAAAAAGTCTTGACTTGATCTATGTAAACAAACTTTGGGAGTCAGAACGCAAGTGCACATTAAAACATAAGGCAGTCTTTATTGTTTAAAAAACATGTTTTGCAATGTTTGTCCTAAACTTGAGAACTCATATGGGTTGGTTAACTTAAAGGATTCAGTCTTTCACTTTGCTTGCATTTTCTAATGATTTAAATGATTTGCTATATAGAGACAGTTTTTCGTTTAGCAAAATCTCTAAACGTTTAACCGGTCATCGTCCGTTTAAACGGATACCCAGATTAATTTTTTACCAATTGTATGAAACAATCTTTTAGTAGACATTTTGCTTTTGATTTCTAATATTTGTTGTTTGCAACAAGAGTGCCAACACAAATCAGATCGGAACCATATACCAGTACAGCTTCAAAATCTACTTACACAACATGACTTAAAGAAATACTTCTTGACACAGTTTACTACAGGAACATTTTAATGCCAATTTTGATCTACTCACTATATTGTTATCAACTAGTGTTGGTAGGTAATTAAGATCTGTTTTTACACATGTAATTTTGCTTTGTTACACATTCAAAATTAAATGCTTCTATCACATGCAAAACAAGTGTCATTTCGGCTGGCCTTTCATGGATGTTCTTTGCAAATTAACTATTTAAGCTCAGGAGCAACCAGCTGTATATAAAAAATTCTTTTCATAGCAGTTGACGAGGCAACTAATGGTGCATTCATAGTCCAACGATTTCATCGCACGACGTCTGTGGATACGCAGTCTTTAAACGCGCTACGCATATTGCGCTATAACTTTTGAAGACTGCGTATCGTTAGACGTCGAGCGATGTTGCAGTGATGAAATCGTTGGACTCTGAACGCACCATTACGGGTCAGTTTATTTTGTATGTGACAAGAGTGAAGTTTTAAAAAATGCTTTGTGTACTCTGATGATAGGGTGATTCACTCTACACTTTTATCTTTTGGTTTCCATTCAAATTTAAAATTCCATCCCATGATCAAAAGGGACACATTGAGAGTAAATCCAGCAAAAAAAAAATAGATCTAAGCAGTTTAAAGTGAATTGCCCAGCTGATCGCCAGTGATCATCCACTCTGCTACATCATGCTTAAATGAGAAGCAATTCAACTACAAACTTTTAGGCGAATATTTGCAATAAACCAATTTGAGCAAGCACCATACATGAGCGTATTAATAGGCAGTGGAGTTGCAATCATACGGACGGGCAAAAAGAAGTCATTATGGGAATTTCATGTCATGATGCAACAAATACAACAGCCAAGAACAGAGTTCAAAGGTCAGAGTCAAAGTCTTTAAGCTTACTGACCACACTGGGCTGAACAAACACCTAGAGGTTATTCAATTTTAATAATACAATAGCTACATATGAAATACTGTAAACGGGGTTATTTTTGGCAAGGGTTTAATTTTTCGCGAATCTGCATCTAACCGCGAATATAAACACCCTACCCCGCGAATACATTTATTTTATATGCAGGTCTATGTAATGAAGCATTAAAACGCTAATTTAAGGCCGTGATTGTCTGGTTTCGCGAAAAATTCTAAACGCAAAAATATTCCCGTTTACAGTAGTGGCAGATACCACATGGATCAAGATCTTTGTTATATCTACAGCTACAGATATCTTTCTAAAATTAGCAGTAATAGAGTCTATTTCATTGTTCAATAATATTGAAGCATTAAAAGCGTACATGTCTATTCCAATACAA
>JXSR01S019307.1:14087-29005 GCA_000969725.1 Ophiothrix spiculata | reverse complement strand
CTAAGCATCAATTAATATTTTTTTCCAAGTTTTCTTTTTTGTCAATGTTCGAAGGCCTATATCTCGAAAGTAGAAAAAGCGCAAACCTACAAATTTTGAAGTCGTAACTCAAAAACGAAATGTCGGATTTGTATGAAATTTCAAACACATATAGAAAAGACAAAGACAAAGGGCAATATGAAGCCGAAAAAAGTTCCAGTTTTGAATTATAAAGCAAAATTACCTGATTGGTCGATTATTTGTTACCATGGCTTCATACTGCCCTGGGTATTATTGTCATACACGATCATTTCAAACATGAACTTTATTGGAATTTTCTTTCATGGGTTACCTCTGTTTCAGTGTTTAGCAAATCAGAGGCCCTGTACGGTTACCATAGCAACCATAACAAAATAATACATTGATTCTGAATCTTTGCGATATGGGCTACAATATGGTATATAAAACTTATGGGTAAATTTTTGGAAAAAATCTGAAAAGTGATCTCAATCTCGATAATATATCACATACAGTTATCTTTGTTTATAAGATAAGCAATGGGCATTGATATCAGTTATTATATAAATATTGAATGCCTGAGAGTGCAATAGTACAAAATATATCATGAGGTCAAATTTGGACTTTTCTATTTCACGAGGCGTAGCCAAGTGAAATGGATCAGTCCAAATTGCCCGAATGATATATTTTGTACTATTGCACATGCATAGGCATTCAATATTTGTTTTATATCATGATATCACACAGATTTATTTCATGCCGTGCAATAGTACAAACTATTGCACTGTTCAAATCACTGTAATCATGATATAAAAGTTACTTTTATACTAAATAGACTAAATTACATTATTCAAGAAAATGAAACCAATCTTAAACCCTTTATCCAAAGTTGATGAAATTGAAGTGACAATGCCTATTTGATCATGTTTGCATCGTTGTCATCTTTGTAGGCTTACAACATGGACATTTCTAAAGAGCTGCATTCTTACGAGGTTGAATACCACATCTTCCAAGAGGAAATGATCCCACACCATAACAATGCCAGTGATCTAGAAAGCTTAGATAAGGCTAACAAGAATATGAGGCGACATAACAATCAGCTGCTGGAGCAGCTGCAGGTTGCACACAACACACTGCATAATCGAGATGCAACGATTAGTGGCTTAAGGGTGAGTATAGCATTGAAATTCTTATATCTAGCTGGGATTTCTCTGTTGGGCTTATATTGAAATCCCATTGAAAAAATGATAATTGTATAAGTTTTAAACATATATAAATACAGTTAAGCTGCGATCACATAGAACTAAACTCGGCGTCATAAGTTCTTACCCATGATTTCTACACGCCTGCAGATGAAATAAATGAACGTTTTTCTGATAATTTTTGGCACACCCACCAAGTCTCATCAATTTGTAGTCAGAATGTATCAAGTTCTTTAACATGCGATACCGATTTGCAAAGAACGAATGATTGTTGTAAATTGATCAATTACACGTAGAGAATCATCACCAGTACAAATGAGGGAAAAGGTATACTTTAGGTCCCATCAAAAACTATACCCTAACCCTAAAACTAACCCTAACCCTAAAACTAACCCTAACCCTAATCCTACACCCTAACCCTAACCCTAACCCTAAATTAACCCTAACACTAACCCTAAACCCTAACCCTAAAATTATGGATGGGACCTAAAGTAAACTTGGTCCCAAATGAGTACAGGGCCAGTGGTAACTGTTAATACGGTAACCAACCTGTCAGTAATGCTACCCTGTGCCATCACAATGAATTGAGTAGCCCGCGATGTGGAGGGAATCCTAGTGTTATTGATCCCGGCTATTCACGGTAGGCAGTCATGGTGTTTGTGGTTTTACCCTTAGTGTGTCGTTCAGGAACTTACAACAATTGAATTCAGAGGTAATTTTTTAAAATCATCCGTTCTTTGCAAATCGGTATCGCATGTTAAAAAACTTGATACATCCTGACTTCAAATTGATGAGACTTTGTTGGTATGCCAAAAATTACCGGAAAAACATTCATTTAATTCATCTGCAGGCATGCCGAAATCATGGGTAAGAACTTCTGACGCGGAGTTTATAATACTATACACTATACGGGCATGTTTTTCATATACTGTAAAACACTTAAATTTCGCGGGGAGTTTATTTCGCGAATTTGCAATCAGTGACATTTTCGCGAGTATCAAATTTCGCGAATTTGAAATTTTGTCATGATTATGTATGTCTTCCGAATTCGGAAGGCCAAATATTATCTTCTAGTCTTCTGTGTTCCTGTCAAAATATTACTAAAATACCTTGAAAGTCTGCATGAAAAAAGGCTCCACGCATGATGTTTAAAACTATTGTAAAAGTAAGCAGTCCTATTGCAGAAATAAATTAAAACTTTTAAGATCAAACAAACCCAATAAAACACTACATTGACTGCCGACCGCAAGACTTTGTAGTTTGTTTACATCCACATCCAGGTACTTGGACCATTCCATTTACAACATCAAAATATGGGTGAGGTTTAATAGATCAGATCACAGAGGGGCTATTTAACAAATATACAAATACAAGAGCTGACAAGCCATTTCTTATTAAACAAAACATGAACTTGGACAATATTTTTGCGAGGATTTAATTTCGCGAATTATTTTCCCTCACGAAATTCGCGAAATTAACATGTTTTACAGTATATATATAGGACCTTTTTTCTGTGATACTATCCACGATATAAATCAATCATCTGTGTATGTTTATATATACATGAAGCCATTTCAAAAAGCCCTCTGATCTCACAGGCTGATCTCACTCTAGAAAAGAAATATTGTTTTCCAGGGTGAGATCAGTACGCTGGCCATGGCTAGCTCTAATTTCTAATGATTATGGATTTACATTGTGGATAGTATCATAAAAAATAAAGGTCCTATATAGATTGGACAAACGTGACGTATAGCATATAGTATAGTTCTATGTGATTGCAGCCTTAGAGCTTGAACTTCTCTTTTTAATCAAAAAAATCTTTGCAAGAAATTTCCTTGATTGAGGTTGGAGCCACAATTACCAAAGATGTTTTTACAACTTGCCAATTGGAAGTTTCACAAGGAATCCATGAGATTTTTTAGTAAAAACTTGATGATCTCCATTATTTACCTCACTGCACCAACGTGTTATGTAATACAAGCATTATCCTATTACAAGTCAAGTTTATTACAACTTTATCTTTGTCATCATGCAGTTTTGATTATTCTATAATATTAATTTCAGCCTGCATCTTATTACCAAATGAGCGCTAAGCAACGTCGCAGAGTGTTTGCTCATAATAGACCATCTTCCAGTCCAGAACTGACAACTGTGCCAGAACCAGAAGTGGTTTGCACTTAAAAATTGTATGAATATCTTGATTTATATACCCTAAGCTTCAAGACATGCTTTTGAATGAACCCCATCATTATTCAACTAATTCATATGAATTTCTATATTTCAGGTGTAGGTCTCATTGTCATTCCTTTACTTATCCACAAACAAAGCTTTCATTTCCCCTTATTGAACACATTGCTCTGATGGTAGATGAGTTTATTCTTGAAAATGCTCATATGGCATAACAAGGACACCCAGCCAATATTCAAACTTTAATCAAAATCAGTAATTCTCAAACACAAAATCTTCAGAGCCTTGCATGACACATTTGTGTTTTTGTGCTACTAACATAGGAACACCAAGCTTTTCGGGCATTTGTAATATAGCAATACAGTCAATTGTTATGTTGTGCTATACTCCTCGATATCTTATATTTTTCACAAATTTAAGTGTAGATACATGGTGGCTGCTTTTATATTATCATATGTTCCTGTGTGAAATTTATTTGAAACAATTATAGCCCCAAATTTAGATTAGTGCATGATTAATGCTCCCAAATCTCCTGTGGCTTAAACTATTGTTGTATTTTGCAAAACTGACTAATGGTAATTCAGAGTCTGTTCATATCTATTAATGGGATCGCTCAATGACTAGTATCTTTACAATGTCTCTACCTGCAGCATTGCTCCCAAATGGATGTCGCGTTACCATACCTAAAAACTACAAGTTTATTGATGGATATTAAGCCTGCAAGTGAGTCCCGGTTTTTTCGAGTCCCGTTTTGCTTTCGAGTCCCTGGTCCCAAATTTGCCTTCGCGAAACCCGAAAAACAGTGCATTAGTTGAGTCGCCAAATTATCATTACCAAAATATTCCAATAATCATTTCACTGGCGGCCATAAGTTGCTAAATGACCTTAAAAATTATCAAATATCAAAATCTACTTCCGAAAATAGTCGTAAACTTTATCAAACTTTATCTTGCAGGAAGATCGCTGATTTCTCTATGTTTTGTTACAAACATCGCAATCTGTTCTTCGTGGAGTCGCCATTTTGACTACTACAATCACAATTGCGCATGTCTGACAAGTATGATAGCACCGTTATATAACCGTGAACAACGCCATCTGTTGACGAACATTCAACAGATGCAAAAAACAGTTAACAGACTGTTGAATGTTCGTCAACAGATGACGTTGTTCACGGTTATATAACGGTGCTATCATACTTATCAGACATGCGCAATCGTGATTGTAGTAGTCAAAATGGCGACTCCACGAAGCAGCGAAATTTATATTACCACATTAAACGTCGATTTATGTAAGTTCCCCGATATAAGTCCCACTCGTAATTTGAATAAAATCTGAGGTAAAAAAATGGTGGGACTATACACGCGTCAGTACGGTATTAAATCAGCCGTTTTTAAGCCTGAAATGTGCCCTACAGTATAGTGCAAAGACTTGAGTGTAACTTTTGGTACTTGTGCACTACTTCAGTGTTTCCGACTGGTGCCTTTTCAACTTACATTTTGAATCTTAAAATATGATTCGAGTCCCGGGTACCCGTTCGAAAATAAAATACGAGTCCCTTGAGTGAAAAAACCCGAAATCTGCAGGCTTAATGGATATCCATGGACTGTGAATAAACTTTTTCTAACATAGCTTGGCTGCAATACAACCACACCATCCTACAGCTGGAGAATTTGCCTATTTATGGTGACCTGTAATACATGCATGTATGCAAGGGCAATTTGCTGAGATATCATTCAAATTGAATTATTGAATTGACTGTTTAATGACAAATCGAAAACCAATATTGTGACTCCAAATATGACACATTTAAGAAATGTTCAAGATTTCAGATATGATATGCAGCAAAATAAGAAACGATATTGTACATTGCCAGCTTTTCCTTTATGAATATTGATATTCTATGAGATATTTATTATACCTCATTAATATGCATGAAGTAATCGTGTTTAATAATTAGCCAATCAAAAGCTTCTTCGTAGTCGGTAGTTTTTACTACTTTTCCTACAACCTCATCCCCAAGGTCACAGTGAAATGTAATAAATTCATACACTCCGCCTGTCACCTAGCCAATCATAACGCAAGAATATATAAAGTACGCGGAGTGCAGTGGATCTTCACAATGCACTGCACTGTGCTTGTTGCGTTCGGGTTTGCGTGGTGGGCGTTTAGTACGTATGAATGTTTCATTGTTTTTGTCACATGGTTGTTCATTTAGTTAAGAGAAGTTTTGGATTTTGATGGTCATATTAAAGGCTTTATATTCCTTTTCACAAAAGATACAATATTATTTTTCGGTCATGTACATGTGTATGAATTAGATTAATAAATTTGCATTCCATGATGCTCGTAAAATGAGACAAAATCAATGTACTTGCGGTAAATTTTAGATTGCTGTCCAATGCACTCGACCCCTACCGGCCTCGTGAATTGAACGCATCAAAATTGACCGCGTGTGCATTGATTTTGTCTCGTTTCACTCGCGTATGAAATGCGCATGAAGTAGTGCAATCTCTCAATCCCTCGGTACTGGCTATGAGACTATTATCCCTCGGCCTGCAGCCTCAGGATAATTGTCACATAGCCAGTACCTTGGAATAGATAGATTTCACTACTTCTCCCCTAACCATGTGCCATAATACAATACCCTAGTCCATTCTATGCTTTGTAAATATGCCTTGCTTCTTGTATCCATATCCCTGTACTGTTTGATTATTTTTTTTCAACCTTTACACTAGGGAATCATTTTACTAGAAAATTGTACATGAAATTTTGCAGCATTGATCTATTTTTACCAAAGGAAATATGAAATACCTCAAATTCTGTGTCAATTCTTTAACTTTTGTCAACCGAGAAGGGAAGTTGGTGAAAGCCACCACCACCCCTAATAGAAATGTGATATACTTCATTTTTTAATTCTTTCTGTAACTCCAATAAGCCAACCTTAACAGAAATGTAATATTCCTCATCTTTTCTGTTGATTCTTTATCTGTTTTTAGTACTGTTATGTGGTGACTAAGGACTAAGATTAAGATGTCTATATGACCATTTTGAAAACTGGACCTCAAAACCAGGTTAAAATTCTTCGTAACATGCACTGATTAAGATATTTGCCAAAAATAAATGAAAGGGTACTCACCCTTTCATTTTAACAAAACATGGTTATTTTTGTATCTAGTCAATTACAGTTTATAGATAATCTGTCAATAACATTTGTCTTTCAATATTTTCCATTTTTATGCAGGATAACGAAACTGCCCTCAAAAGTGAAATCCGCAACTTGAACCTTGAACGTGAAGCTTTACTTAACACCGTGAGTAAATTACAGACTTTGATTCCAGAGAATGTCTTACAAGATGCAGGTATTAACTTTACAGCCCCTATCTTCCAGCAGAAATGTGTCACAACTAATGGCACTTCTTGCATTGGTTTATCGGACTTGAAACGTCTCAACAAAGGGATTAAAGATACGTGTATAGATGATCATGACGATGATAGCAAAGATTTGTCGCAACGCAGCAGTGATAGTAGTAGCATAAGCAATCTAAGTACTGATATAGACTCCCCATTATATGGTGGCAAGCCTTGATATGGTTTGGATAAAATCAAACACTTTGGATGGCTTGCAGGAAAACAAGCCAAGAAACAAAGCAATAGTATAATCATTGATTAAGACTTGCCTTTATATGAGTGGAAAGTGCCAAGAACAGGTTTGCGGTAGGCTATGCATGGTAAGAATCAAATACGGGAGAATTATTTGGGTACCGATGTAGACTTACCTTTACAGTAACAAATCGTTCCAGTAACAGACATGCAGGACTTCTTATTGAGGGCTGTGGAACAAACAATTTAAGCACTGAAGTATGAAGTGGACACACCCACCAATCATTTGACAATTTGATGTGGTTTGAAATAAGAGATGAGATGAAGATTATCACTTTGGCATGTGAGTGCAAGAAAGTTGTATCTACAATAGCTACAATGCTATTTCACATGAATTTGAATCACACCATAAAATCTCCAGTTTTGGGTTAGTGGCTCTTGAAATTGTCTTCAGGTGATAATTTTCAGGGTGAGCCATCCATGTAACATTTGGTAGCCATTGCAGATACAACTTTCTTGCACTCACATGATAAGTTTTGGAGAATAAAAGACATTATTAGGAGAATAATAGAAGCAGTGATATGGACTCGTAACTAGTGGAAGATAATGTCTGAATTGTGAAAAGATTGACAAGAAAGGAAGAAGAGAAATCTGCATAATGAGGATTTCTGGATTTCACCAACCTGTAGCTGCCAGAGTTCACTGTGTGTTTATATCACAGAATAAAAAGAAAGCAATAATGTAGGTCTTGTGTTTTGTCGTTGTTGGAAACAAAATTTCTATTGTTTGTTAATTTATATGACAAGACATTTACCGAATTCTTCGAATGGTTTAGTGTGACACTTGTGCTTGTAATTTATGTTTATATTACAACAGCAATTAAGCAAAAGAAATTGAATACAAATTTCAAATTAGTTTCAGTTTCAAATGTTATTGTGTTGACGTTTTTGCACAAAGTGCAAACAAACTTAGTCACTAGATGTCTGCATAATATGTATACAATTAGTTAATGGACATAAATAGTTTGTATATTTTGTTACTCGTAGATGTTATTTAGTAGAAAGATTATAATACATCTATAGACCATGCTCGTTTGATGGATCATCACAAATGTAGCTTTTCCTGACAACCCTTCGTGACGATTGAGTTGCAGCATGACAATTCTGAATTGCAAAAATAGGCTCACTTTGACTCTATACAAAAAAAAAACCACACAAACAACTAAAAGCCATTTCAGAGTAGCTGTCATGGTTGTAGCAGATGACTACAAATTTGAAATTTTTAGCTGTTGCGATGTAGCACTACACATTTGCATATTGTGTTGCGATGGTCTGTTGTGAGAAAAGTTGAATTAAATCCAACTTAACAATGATGACTCACCAGGTATACACTGTTTGCAGCGCCCCATGAAGGAGCATTCGCACAGGGGACCCACGGCTTTACGTGACTGTCCGACCACGGAGCAAGTAGAGTTAAGTTTCTTGCCCAAGGAAACGAGACGAAAACCGCCCGGCCCGGGGCTCGAACCCACAATCTCTGTATTACGTGACTCATGCTCTAACCGCTCGGCCACGCTCCCCTTGTATAATTGCATCCATCACGACAAACCAATCAATATATTGGCTTGTCATGCTTGCTGCAAAATTTTATCAGTTTGACAAGGTCCAAATTTTTACGTCATGCTGGTTTTGTGGCAGCTATGACAGGCACTCTGAAACCAGCTGAACTCCCACGAGGGTCCAAGTGTATATACTAAGAAATTAGGCCATTTTTTCTTTAGCTTTACTTAAAATTGTAAACCCTTTGTATAATTTTAACAAGCCAGATAGGCTTGAGCTACGTGGAGTATGGTGTGCCTAGCAACAATCTCAATTTGGTGGCAGGACTGGTAGTAAGTTACTCACACCACCATAAACATTTGATGTGTCATTTTAATCCATGTTCCAGTAGCCCAAGTTTACTCTAACTCTGATAATTTGCAGCTTATTACAAGTGTCCTTGTTACAAAACGAAGGTGCTTCATTTTGCTTTATGAGTAAATTTAACTTGCATAAAATATGTTTAATTGGTTTAAATAGATTTTTATGGATACAAAATCTTGTTTTGTATGTGAGTGAATATCTAGCAGAACTGTATTAACATGAAACATTTGTATGGGCCTTAGTAATCTGAACCCATACTACTTATATACTGCAATAAAAGAAGACAGCTGTGCTCTCTATTGGTCAATATCCCTGTTGAATTATGAAACCTTAAATCCTTAGCTTTATTCATACCACTGCCATATACTTCTTTGGTCAGTATCATGTCATAATCTTAACGGACCTAAATCTCATTGAATCTAATTTTTAAATCATAAAATGCATAAAACATATCACATATTGGAGAACAAATCACTGCCCTGTCAGAGACTAATAGGTCGTCTAATAATGATATACACAGTTTGGGAAACGAGATGTCACAGGTTCAAGGTGAAAAGACTCAGTTTCACCCCTTCCCTTTTTGAGGCTAGAAACAGAAAATCTCTTGTGTTCAGTAAGGGTGAATTAAATTATGATAAAACACTGCCATATAAGGAGCAATAATACTCTTGGCACTCTTGTGTTCAGTAAGGGTGAATTAAATTATGATAAAACACTGCCATATAAGGAGCAATAATACTCTTGGCAATAAACAAGAAGTGCTTACTTTCAGAAATCATGATTAAAAATAAAACATGTAATATTTGTAAAACATAACAGGTAATAGGATTTTTTTATCACCTAAGTCTTGAGAGTTCCAAAGAAAATGTCCTTCAACTTTTCTTGATATGGGCATACTCCTGCCAGTCATAGGGAGCTGTCTTACTCCTACATCACAATGTCAAATGTTGTAAATAATGTAATTTAATTGGTGCTGAACTCCACATACTGATCAGATTATGTTTCAAGATAAAGATAAAAAATGTCAAGGAACTTGTTTCAAGATAAAGATAAAAAATGTCAAGGAACTTGTTACGATTTTATTTAATCATGTTGAATTTTGTATATACAATTATGTGTACGTTATTTTATACATTGAGAATTCATTAATACAAGCTCTGAGAAGACAACACATTGATACATTACAAGTTATTATAGGTGCCAATATGAATACATACTTTTTATGTGTCAAGGTGTTAGAAAATATAAACTGTTGTTTGTGGATTTAATGCAGTAATCTCTAAGTCTGACTCCAGCATAGATTATATAGGTTGTGATGGTGCGGCTCTGTGCGTTCATGTTTTAAATCCATGAACAATAATGGGGTAAATTTCACAGATATTGCCTGCATTTTAACTTACATTGTGTTAAGCATGAGGTAGCACTAAACTGCATGAATGCCAAAGTGAAATTGGCCCTTGATAAAACAAGATTTGAAGTTTCACTGTATATTATTATGTTATTAATCTGTTATATATATTATATTTTCAATTTTGAATCTTTACATGTATTTCATTTAATGTACTGATATAAATTAAGCTTAAAGTGACGATGGACAACAAACTTGACATTCAGATTGATTTTCAAATAAGCAGTATTGATTTCAAACAAATAGTGTAAGCTAGAATGTAAAATGGACTTGCCCAGATTGGTGGCTCAAAGTAGGAGCATAGCAAAAGTTTTACCTGGAAGTTGTTCAGTATTCATTTTTAGAAACTGCCAAATTCTTTTTGAAATCTGCCAAATCCATTATTTGCAAGTTTCAATACCCAACATCAATATGCAAAGCTTATTGCAGGTCATAATTGTGACCGTCCATCCCAAACGAGCCGTGAATGCAGCAAACTTCATTTTGCGCTACAGGTGAAAGAAAATACATGTCAAGGTCGTAAGTTGCCGAAATTGATTTTCTGACATATTCACAATCCTTGTGCTTACTTCAAAACACCAGCAAAGTTTCATTTCAAGAAAATGATCGGAAATATAAAAATAATATATCTGTATATTTAAGGATAATCCATAGAAATTATAGGACTTACTGATCTTTGAACACGTTTAACTCAGTTTTATACATTTTACGCCTTGACAACCTTTGACGGACCATAACTTGACCTCTGGAAATTGGAGTAAAGTTCATTGAGGTGCCATTTTAATCCTTATAACATGGTCTTTACAAATATTTTAAAAAGTAAAAATGGCAAGAGGGAGTATTTACGGCTGGTTTGGGATGGATGTCTCGGTTATGAAGGGATGCATGAGCAAGGGCATTCTACAAAACCAATGATAACCGAGTCACTTTGTCAGCAAATATTTGTTTCATACAGATGTGACTTTGTCTAATAAATAGTGTTGTCACTACTGCTCTACAAAAGTATACGATTGATGCATTCAAACAGCTAGTGTATTAATTTTTTTGCCATTATTCTATGTCATAAGAAGATAAGCTCTAATATTTCAATGTCATCTTGCAAAATGGATGAGAATAGCCAACTGCTATGTCGTGTCTGCGTATGTATGGAGTTGATACTTACAACGTACGGATAGCCAAAACTAAACGCAAATATTACTGTGAAAAAGATATGTTAGTCTGAAACATGAGCAGGCTATTCTGAAGGCTCACTAGTCGAAACATTGAAACAGGCTTACCAGTCTTATTTTGATTGAAATGTAAGGGCTTACTTATGCAGCCAACGGCAAGAGAGATGGATGGAACTTTTTTCCCCTAAAATCTATTATTGGTATTTTTACTGATGCCCAATTAAAATAAAAGAAAATCATTTTGACAACTAGTGGGTAGGTGTCGGGTGTGCAGTATATATTTCCAATTTTATAAGACAGTAACCATGGTAACGAATGAGATCCACGAATTAGTGTATACACCTTGTTAGATATGTACTATGTGTATGTAATAATAGATATATTTTGTACAAATTGTTTAAAGGTACTAGGAATGTAATCAAAGTTATTTATTTTTTCAATGTTTATTCCATTACTGTAATGATATCAAGTTATATAAGTACTTATTGCCTATGATTTAGCATGAGAATATTTTTCAATGGAAACAATATTTCATGTTTATTATATTTTGTATATTAAATATTAATTTTAGTCAAAACAATCAGTGTTCAATTTTCGACGACAAAGTGTTGGTATAAAACTAAGAAACACAATGACCTATTTGCTTAAAACAATCATCTTCTATACCACATCTCAAGCAGAGATTATCATACCACAAAGAGAATTTATGACTATATTTGGAAGATCAAAGGAGCCACTGCCGGGATATATTTTGTATCCTACCCCTGAGCGCGTTAGACGGACTTATATCCTTTCACTGAGCGTGTCCGAACGTTGCATTTTAAATTTGTAGGGTGCAGTACTATGTAGAGTAAAACGTTCACCAAAAGTGGTTCATTTTTGTTGATTTTTGTTAAATAAAGCTTAAAAAGTTGAAAAAAACCCAAATAAATAGTTTGATGATTAAGATTGACTTAGTGGTATGATAAATTTGTTATTTGGTTCAGCGTAATACTCGTGCGCTCAGTGTCATATCCATTGAAAAATGTTACCAACACAAAGCCAGTAAACAACATGGGATATACTGTACATGTGAGCCAGTATACTAATGGCTCGTCGGGTTCAAAGGGTTAATTGATATAGCTCCTCTTCTTCATGGCAGGCCTGCTTCATGGTAATCTTTACATCTTTTGATATCCCGGTAACGTATGTATATGGAATGAAAGATTGAAGGGGACTATGGGACAAGTTGCTCTTGTACTTTGTCTGGCATGAAATCAGGAATCCTGTGTGTATGCTTTGAAGCTACTTCCAGGTATCCCAATTGCATGGAGAACCTTTACAATTCTGTCATGCTGACCTCAGGCAGCTGCACTATTGTCATGTTTATGTACAGTAAAACTGTAAAACAAGAAATATTTGCTAGCAATTTAATTTTGCTAATACCCCAAAATCGCAAAATTAATTTGCCACTAACATTAATAATGTACAATGATTTCAATGGCATGCTGATGCAATTAGTGAAATTAAAATGCCGCCAAAAACCCCAGATTCTGAAATTCGCAAAATTTTCTTTCCGCAAATATTTCTTGTTTTACAGTACTCAAAATTTTGTTTGATGATTTTGTACTTAGTTTTATGAGGAGTTACACCAGGGACCTGAGGTTGAGTTTCAAAGTATTAGGCGAATCTTTGGAACATGTTGTTACTTTATCAGACATTTATAGAGATATTGAAAAAAAATACTCCTTCCTTGTATGTGTGGTCTGATTGTACAGTACTTGTAACAACATAAAAAATAATTATCTGTCAATGTTGACCTTCCACATGTCCAAATTGTGTAGATTAATCCCATGTATATAAGTTTGATACTGTTCTTCCATGCATATAATGGTGCTTAATAACTGTGCCCTTGTTTATTCTTTGGTGTGTGTAAAGTATTACATCAAAATGTGCCCATATTGTAACATGTGTTAGAAATAATAGCGTTGAAAATCAAATTAAATCGTTTGGGCTGCTATCAAATAGTTATTTTGCACCCAGTCACTTAATACCTGTGAACTTATTTTTTATAACACATGTAAATTTTCTTGTCATTTTATTGATTGAAAAACATCATGGGACCCAAGTGGTTAATAGTGTTTGACATTGCTGACTGGTCTGTAATAGATCAATCATGTTGGTTGTGTGAAGCCAGGGAAAATATTTTGTGTGTTCGGTTAGAAAGAATTGATTGTTTGTTTCATTTACACAATCCAAATTATGCGATATTTTATTTTCTATTTTGTTTTGCTGGAAATGTTGCGATTTGTCTTTTGATTTTTGATGACTTTATCAAATTGCTTAATATAAATATATCTTTGATGTTCATTCTGGTCATCGCATAGAATATAATCATCTGCTGGATTTCAGACAGAATAGGCGACTCATTACAGGGGATATTTTTGCCACTTTTTAAAACTTATAAAGAAATTTGAAATAAAAACTGTGTTTTGCCACAGTGAAAATCCAACAAGTTTGGGGTGCATAACAAACGATCAATATTTTTTAGCTTTGTGAAACTTTTTCGCTTTTTCCACCACTACCAAAATACTGTAAATGCCAATATTTTCATGCTCAGTATTTTTTGTGCAAAGCTAGTTTGAATCATTTCACACTTGTGATTTCTTTAATGTGCGGCGGTATATACATATATCACTTTTCACGCTACATTTATTTTCGCGCTAGGCCAATTGAGTGCAAAAATTAATGTAGCGTGAAATATACCACTTACACAGTAGACTCCCAGTCTCGATTCACATTCGGTGGATATTTTACACCATTTTGATTGTAGTTTATTCTCCAATTGTTGTTAGCTCATTTGCTTCTTTCTACTTCAAACGATGTTTACACAAGCATTTGTACAACACATGGAACCACACAGTAAAAGTACCAGGAGACAAGCTTCATGGACAATTTCCTCTGTTATCCATACTGTATGTATCATCTGGCCACATGGAAACATGTACAGTATCTGAAATGGTTGAAGCTTTTTAAGCATGATAAAATGATTCTGTGTGAACCAAACATTTTTGTCTTTTAATTCTAATCATTAAAGTAATAGGGTAATATTTCATATTTTTTGCATAAATTTAGAAACTTAAAAAGAACATTTCACAATTAGTTGTTTGGGTTACTGTGTTAAAAAAAGTTACGAATTTTTGCCTGATTCAATAAGCTGTTTGGATTACTGTATTAAAACAAAATCACAAATTTTTGCATGATATTGTACAACAGGACAAGATATTCTTGAAATCGTAAGCATGCCTAACCCTAACCGTACAAAATCACAAAAAATCACAATCCACGTAGGTAGGAAAATCGCCTAAGTCCAAATACGTCATAGACCGGAGTTAGCAATGGTCACGAAATCGCTGCAATGGCAGTGCGTGCTCGGTGGCTTGACATAGTGACA
>JXSR01S019305.1:38067-54206 GCA_000969725.1 Ophiothrix spiculata | reverse complement strand
CCTAGCCATCTTCCAATCATCATCATTATTTAATTTATGAGCTCTAGCAAAATAATAATCCCTATCTTTACATAGTTTAATATAATCACCATTGATCCATTCAGGAAATGACCCTTGAATGCGTTTTTCCTTCAATGGGCAATGTTGATTACAGACATTATCAAACAAATTCTGGAAGGTATCAAAAGCTTCATCAATGTCAGAGTAGTTACATCCATATATACTTTAACTGACTTTTTCATATCTGTCTTCAGATTTTCAACAAAGAAGGGGTTTCAAAACAAAAAGGTCAAAATATTCCAGCATAACATCATCAGGGAAACAGAAAAAGGAACAGATTTCAGTCCAGTCGTTCTTAACAGTAAGTACACAAAATCCTATTTCAGTTTGTTTATCTTTATAGCTGTACTTTGTTGTGCCACTAGGCCAAACAATAATTTATTGGACACTTTAAACAAAAATCCAGAGTGCAGGGCCCCATTGTTTGTAAATGTAACCCATGCATGGGTTTTTGTTTAAATTGTCCAATAAATTTTTATTTTGCTTATAGTCTGTTCTTGTCAGGGCTTGACATTGGTAATTTTTCGCTCTAGCCAGTCGGGTAGGTAACTTTTCAAAGTTAACCCACATGACAAGAAACTTATTGGCGATTGTATATGCTCAACATACAGACTCAACAAAATTTTACCCGCTTGTCAGGCAGTTAACTTTCTATTTCCGCTCAACACCTAAAAATTACCCTCCATTGGCTGTCGGGCGGGTACTAATGCACGGCCCTGATTCTTGTTTTTCATTCCTTCAGATTTTTCTTTATAAATGTGTTTCTTATTTCCCTCATCAAGGCCTAGTTTGTTTTTCCAACTTTTCTTGTCATATACTCCAGGGACTATCTTAGAATTAAGAGTTTATGAAAATACTATTGTTAAACAGCTTGAAAATGTATTGAATATACAGATATTATAAAACCTCCGCGGAAATGCCATATTTCAATAGACCTTTTCAAAACATGACTTTCCGAGAATTTCCGATTTTACACCTTCGGCAATTGCCAACAGAAAAAGTGACTCACTAACACTATACCCAGAATGTTATGTCCACGTTCACGTTAACCGACTGCGTACAAATTCAAACTTGTAATTAGGGTTAGCGCTAACAAGTCACTTTTAGTGAGATCGCCCAGATGTGTCTTGAAATCTTAAGCTTGGTACCACCAACCAAAAGTTGTTCCGAAATAGTGCATCTAATAATGTATGAGTCTGGTTATATTTAGTTTTTACTTTTATTGCACTGAAAATGCGAGAATTTTCAGAAAATTTTGTTGACAAAATCGTGATTGGTTGAAAAAATTGCCATGTGACTGACGTTCCAGAAATTTCCGAATGGATTTTGAAAAGGTCTACACTGGCAACACTGCATCCAGTGTTTTTAATTCTTAAATGAAGATTTATTAAATGGATACCTACCAAAGCTACCCAAGATAATTGGATGTATATGTTCAAAGAGAAACAATTCAGTTGAAAGTAATTCATTTAACTTTCACAAACTAGAAAATAAGATAAATCTAAGATGTAAAACTAGAAACACTATTCTTTGTAGTGTTTATTTGTAGGCATATAGAAACTACTTTCCCCATAAAAATGGTTCATTTACCATGACTGAAGTGAACTTAGTTGAACATAGAATAAAATTATTTTTAGATGGTACTTCCAGAAAATGTATCAAATCACAAGCTGTTGATTTTTTTTTCCTCATTAATGAAAAATCTATGCTAGTCCATTTAGCATTCTTTATTATGTTGGATCGTTGATCGATACCTTGTCCTTTGGATCTACATTTGAAATTTTGCTGCACAAGACTAATTTTTTCTCTGAATGTGTGCTTGAATTTAATGCATGTTAACCAGAATAATCAACCCAACGATACCTATTTGTATACATTGATAGACTTTTGCTACAATATACTTTACATGTCTGTTTTGATATATGTGCAACTAATATGTGCATGTTCTTTTGATGAACAAGCGTGTATCCAAAACTCTGTCTTGACCCAAGCAAAACATATGTGTAAGTTACAGTCTGTTAATTAGTGTTGTCCCACAGTTTCTTAAGGGCTGTGAAAAGTAGAAACCCAACAGATTCAATGGAATTTGTCTCCTAAAACCCCAATGTGCATCACTACAAGAGGTATTTGATTGTTCTGATTTGGATGTCGTGTGGGAAGTTGTGAAGGCTGAAGCGGCTGATCGACTTAGTGGTCCATGTAGGAGTATTGAAATAAAATTAAAAAAACGGCCGGCCGACCCTCTCTGAAAAAAGCTGTGGAGGGCAACCAAACCATTTTTTTTGGCCTTAAGCAGGTCCTACAGATCCCTAGCTGTTACGCTCCACTTAAATTGTTTACTTAGTGGAGCGTGAATCTTAGGATTACCTAGAATTTTCAAAACCTTCAATTACACCCCTGTTGTAAAGCTTCTGTTATCAAGTCATAAACCTGTGATTTTTTTATTTTATGTATTTCAGCTATTGTATTCCTTTCATATTTTATTCACAGAATCAGTTGAGCTCAGCTCTTGGTCTTAAGAAAGAATATGGAAAAGCACAGGTATGACAGCAAGTCAAACTATAGTATTTAAATATTTTTCAACTTAAAATTAAAACTTTAAGAAGCTTTGTGCAAATACATAAATATGGATTTCATATCATTTGAGTAATCCATTTTGTCTTTAATCCAAATAACCTTTACCTGCCTAAAAATAATGTGTCATTTTCACAAGAATTACAGATTTTTGTTCCATTTTGATTCATAGTAGGAAAAAGGACCATTTTCCTTATTGTACCAAAGTCCAAACATTGAGCATGCAAGGATTTTTATCAGAAATATGATTTTATCATAAATTAATTATGAAAATGCCCATGCTTAAATACAAGGCTGTTTCATTTATGACAGGCCTTTCCAGTTAGCCTGTTTTTATCCAATAATCAAATACCCTTGGTGTTTAGCCTTATATTTTAATATGAAAGTTGTTTTTTAAGTTTCGGTAGGCACTAATGTTTTCCTTTTCATTTAATTATATCATTGCAGGGCAAAAATAAGGACAACAAATCACTTTCTAACCTATTGCCTGAGGTACAATCAGCCTACAACAGTCACCATGTCAAAGGTCAAGAGATCAGGGGTCAATCAATGAACTATGATTCTTTCAAGATGGGATATTATGATGGTTTTGTAACAGCAAGTCAGCAAGCAAGTGGGACGCAATCTCAACCAAGATTTGGGGATGTGTTCTTATTACGAAACCTCATCAGAATATCTTTGATGGCTTTGATATTAGCCATTATATTTGTTCCATCACTATTGAAAACATTAGGTAAGTCTACCTTTACTACCAACTTGATAGAATGTCCATATCCCAGGGAAGTTACTGGCATAGAAAGGTGTTATGGGTATGTGAGACCCTCGAGACCCCCTTTTCACACCCTGTCTGCCAATCTCTAGAGGGGGGGGGGGGCACTCAAGTATGATGCTGCAGGCATAGCATGACCAAGAAAAAGGTGAATTAGGGGGTTATTTTTGAGGACAAAAGGGTGAATCAGGTGACACCAGTTAGGGTATCAAATACAGCCATTTTAGCTCATTTTCAAGAAATAGGGTACTTTTTCAAACCCTAGAATTAAAACGGTTACTGTAAATTCTCAATTTAGGTTGTGAATGGGAGAAAATGGGTATATTTTGGCTTCAGAAACAATCACCCTTTAGGGGATGTTTCGAAAAACTGTGGTCACGCAATGCCTGCAACATTATACTTGAGTGCCCCCATTTTTAGCACATTCTTCAGATCACATGTTTCTTTTTTGAAAGTTTAGGTCTCAAGACCTTCATTTCAAGTAAAAGTTTTTGATAAGATTTATCAAAAAATATCTTTCAAGGGTCACTTCTCTAGACCCTCTTTTCATTGTAAATCCTTCGTTCCCTAGACTCTAAGATCAGAAATCATGGCTGGACACCTCTACCAAAACTAAAGTTGGGTGCCCCTGGTAATTGATCAAGGATTCCATTCATCTGAATGGTTACCAAAATAGTAGAACTGACTTCAGCAAAAAAACAAAACCAGCAATCCAAACTTTTAATGGGCAGTATCAAAATGCTCACAAATTTAAGGCAATATAGTTCAGAATTCACCCAATTACTCCAAGCAGTCGAAATTGCACAGAAATTTGAGTTTCAAAAGCATCTGAATTATGCCTAAAATGTCCATATGCATTATATTATCTTGATGTTAAGGGTAAAGGGAATCCATCTGCTCAGGAAAATGTGAATCCAAAATATGTTTTAATCATGAAAAGATAGATAGTTTCCACTGCATTTGCGGGGACTTGAACCATGGATTATGGCAGGGGGTTAGTCATACATTACCAAGCGAGGGATCTACCTGAGCTATTTATTTATTTATTTATTTATTTCATTCTTGTTTTACCTGGGGAACCCATTCAATGCACTGGCACTGTTCTTCCATGGGGCCCAGGTGGTACAAATACATACAAATAAAAAATAAATATTTAACTCTTAAAATACATTTAAAACTACATATCAATGTGAGAATATTATAAAACCAATACATAGATACATTAAATGCATACAAATTGTCAAATGGAGAAATATCATAAAACCAACACATAATAATTAATTATATTCATATAAATTTTCAGGTAGATACAATCAAATAGTATTTATACAATAATAAAAGAAATTCGACATACTGTCAGCTTACTTTATACAATAATTGAAGAAACATATTTAAAATTGAAAATTCAACATACTGATAACATACTTAAACGATTGGAGAAACATATTTAAAGATTTAAATGAAATGCACAATTACTAAAATTACTAAAAGCCTCACAGGAGCATGGTCTACAAAAAATCAGTATTTATTTAAGTTAGGAAAAACAAAGTAATTTGGATAAAAACAAAATGATCAATAAGAAGCTACAATTTAGGCTGGCACATTGCACAAAATAGTCAGGGGAGCTGAAAGCAGAAATTAATTGCGTAGTGATTTTATTGCACTTTTGAATTGATTAGTTGTAGGAGGAAGTGGGTTTTTACATGCAACAGGTAATCTATTCCAAGAGACAGCTCCTCTGTATTTAAAAGATCTTTTACCTGAGTTATTCTTGAATTTTGGTGGAATCAAGTTGCCCTGTTCACTTCCTCGTGCTTGGTATGGAGAGTTGTCACTAAGTTTATTAAAAATATTAGGATGCATTCCTAAAATGACATACAAAATTCATTTTGGGCCAGTTTTGGACCTATTTTTGGCAATATTTCAAAAAGTAAGTCAAAAATCAAAAATTTGAGAAATGCGTCCCTAGACATGTGTTTCTAGATTCTAAAAAGCATACGAGGTCCAGCTTCTATTTTTTCAAAATTTAATTAGGTTGTTTACAAATTAATGGTCCAAGAGCAAGGGTTTTTGGACCTTGGTCCAAATTCATACATTTTGGTCCAAAACTGACCTAACCATCATCTTCTACGTGAAAATCCACATCTAGAAATGTATACTTTTATATGGATTTACTTATCGGTTGCTGAATTACAAAGCGTAAAATATTAATTTCAGAAAATGAGGGGTTAACTGTGCCCTTAATTGGCTACCAATTGTAAAGTGCATAAAATGAAATCAAATGAAACAATTAATATATCAGGTCATAAGTTGAGTTTAAACATTTAAGACACTCTGTTTCCTTTCTTGCAGCTGATATTGGTATGGCCAATCCAGATGTCAATGTTGCTACTGATGAGGAAGGCTCAGTTACATTTGATGATATCAGAGGGGTAAGTATGGATACATGATAAGAGAACATACAAAAACATTTGTTATAGTATTTTCAATAATTAAATTTCTCCGTTCGCGGGGTTTTTAGAGAACGACGCTTGAAAGTCGCACGTATTTACAGCATGTGATTGGCCTAATTCCAGGGCTTGTGAAGCGCCGACAATCGCGCGCGTTACGCTCGAGTTAAACGATGCAGTACGCAGGGAAATTTAATAAATGAAAACACTATAATACACACAGCTTAGTTTGCATCATATACATTAATTTTCCAAAGTTCTTTTATGCGTTTATGTGAATGCTGTCAATTTATTAATCAACCATTATTGGTTGCTATGTACATGAGCCTCATGCTGTACGTGTCAACCCAACATGCTTTTTCTTAAGCGACGTCGGGCAATTTTTAGAAAGAAACAAAGACATTTTTGGAAAATAATACATATTCGTCAAAAGAAAATCAAACATGTTCTTCTTTTCTTGACAAATTCATTATTTCCAAATTAGGATCGAAATGTTCCAAAATAAGTAAGCAAAACCCAGAGAAAGTGCAAGTTAGCATATCTGGCTCTTACACAATAACAAGTATCGATTTATAGGTATGTTTGCTCAATGCAAAGAGCCTGAAATCCTGTGTCGGAGAAACATGAATGAAAACATGTGTAGAAGGTGTAAATTTTTGTTTAATAATTAAACAAAACACATGGAAAACTGTTGCGATCATTGGGATAAAAACAACAGGAATAAATGGTAAAAGACTCATCTTATAAAAGATAGATACATATTGGACATATAGGAATGTTTTTGAGACTTAACTGACTGAAATTAGCATACTTGTTGTCATAGAATAAATGCAAAGGTTGAAATTAAACATAATTTTAGCTTGCTGCAATCTCTGTGATCACACTCAGCAACGATGTATGCTCCTGCCATGTCCATTTATCATTTTCTGATATTTTAAACGTCAAATTTATATCACTGTCTTTATTGATATTGGATGATGTATTGAGTATTATAATAGATTACTCCTTTGTTTATTTCACCTCAGACTTATATGTTGATGCTCTCCTCAAATAACGATTAAAATAAACAGTAAATGTTAAAAAGCGTGTAGTTTCTTCAATATAAGCTATTTCGGAAATGGCTCTTGGTCCTGAAAAAACGGCTCCTGGCTCTCAAGGAATTTAAAAACCAGGAGCCACTTTTTAAAGATTTCTGGCTCCTGGTCCTTGTCTGCTTAAGACAAATCTTGCAAACTAAATAAGATTTAAATTAAAAAGCAGGAATTTACCCAATAAAAGTTATCAAAATACAATAATAAGTGGAGATTATTGATGATAAGGAAAGAGGACTACCTGTATTTGTTCAAATCAAATCAAATCACTTTATTCACAATATCATACATAAATATAATATTAAAAACAATCAAAAACATGACAATGATATTGTAGGAATGGTCAAAAGGCCAAAAAGGCCCGAAGGGACCATCCCCTGAAAAACAATGTTTCAAATACACACACAAAAATAAATACAAAAAGGGATACAATACATATACAAAAACCAAACAAAGCACATAAGGGGAAGGGTGCACCAAAGTCAACAAAAATTATAATTGGCAATCATGTTGGATTTATAAGTATTTCTAAAGTTTTTTGACCAATTCACATTGTTTTAGATTTGTTTCAAGAGTATTCCATAAAATCGGTCCTGTTGTGCGAATTGCACGATCTGAAATTTTTCTTTGTTTTGTTGATACTATAATCTGAAGCGTTTCTAGTTTGATACTTACGAACTTGGTTATTTTTAATGAAATAGCCTGAAAATATACTTGGGAGGCGCTTTGTTCAGGTTAGTTTTCCCATCTCTCTTGTAAAGAAATTTGGTTCATACTCAAGTATTGTAATTAAGGCCCTGCGGGGAAACCCAAAACCCCGAATTTTCCCGGACCGGACCGGACCGGACCGGACCGAAACCGGGTAGGGAATTTTTTTTGAGCTTTTTTCGGGTTCGGTACGGTCCGGGAAAAATATTACCGGGGTCGACCGGGTCGGGGAATTTTTACTCGGGTCGGGGAAAGTTTACATTCGGTCCGGGAAATGCAAAAGCTCGTTCGGGGTAAAAATAAAATGGAGCAACAATTAATCGCTGTGTCTATAACGTCATTTTTTAACTTGCACTTTCACGTCCATTTAATCGTTAGTGTACTTTGCATTAGTTGCTGATCTGTCATTTGTCATTGTCTTGCATTTCATGTACCTGAAATGTTACGCTGTTCATTGATATCAAAATTATACTACTTCAGGTTCAGCTCTTGGGGATCATTATATGATCCCACACCTTCCAATCTATAAATATTAATTACAATTTTTGCCACGATGTTTTGAGTTGAAACTCTAATTTTTCCTTTACCACTTTACCGAATAAAGCACATTTAGACTTGTGACGTCAACAAGCATTTGCTTCTTATAAACAATCACATAAATTCCCCGCGCGCTAAGAGAATGATCTATGATTGGTTAAAAATGGGACCATAAAATCATGTGAACATTTTTCGTGAGGTCCTAAATAAGGTCATTTGTCTTAAATTGAGTCATTTTTTTCTCAATTGGTTTTAGGTGAAATCGTAATCATTTTTAAACACCATTTTAATGACTTGAAATTCGGGGTAACTCGGGGTCGGGGAAATATATCCATCTTGACCGGGAAATCATGAAAAACTACCGGTCCGGGTCGGTCCGGTCTAGAAAAAATCCTTTCGGGTCGGGGTCGGTCGGGGCATGCTAAATTTTTATCGGGTCGGTCCGGTCGGGAAATAAATTTTCGGGGAACGACGGGGTCGGGGTGAGAAAAAACCTGCCCCGCAGGGCGTTAATTGTAATATTGCTCCAAGGGGATTGTAACTCTCCCTTCCCTATACTGACAATTGTTGGTATAGTACAGTGGTAAAGAAAATTGCCTACAAGTTAATGACTTGCTCATGGACGCTGCATTTTGTCATGTGATTGCTAGAAAGTCGTATCTGCAATATAGCTGCCACTTTTCATACATTTTGCATTGCATAGGGTAGAATCTCTAATCGTGGGTCAGTAGCTCTTGAATTGGTTCTTCAGATAACACCGTCACCTAAGAACCATTTCAAGAGGCACTGACTTATGCGAATGGAACATTTAGAGATTTTTTGCATTCTAATGACAAGGTGTCAAATAAACATTAACACATGGCAGCCATTGTAGGTACGACAAGGAAGGTAGGAACATGTATAAATGGATTACTCTATTAGAAAGCCTACATCTAGTTTGTTTTGAAGCTGCCAATCAAGCTCTAATTTAATTACACAGCTTGACAGAATTAATGATGTGGTTTATTAAGTTTTAGCTAAATCTTTCATGATAAATAGTGAAAAACTGGTAATATTTAGTGTAAATCGGTCGGTACTTTTATTGTCTTGACTGACAGCTAGTAACCTTGATGATAGCTCGCCATTCCTGTATGTCAGCAGCAAGCTGCTTGACCCCTGATATCGGTTGACCCCTGGTATCAGTTGACCCCTGGTATCGATTGACCAACTCGTCAATATGAGTTCACTTCAGAATTACAATTCAAAGTGACTATACTCAGTGGCGTAGCCAGACTTTTTGGTCAGGGGGGGACAAAGACATTTCGTCCCGATTTTTTCCAGGTTTTCCCCTGGTGTTTGCAAATTTCTTCAATTCCCAATTTTTCCTGGCAAAAAAATCCATTTTCGTACACCCAAAATAAATTTAAGTCGATTTCAAAAACTGACAAGCAAAAAAAAAAAGTTTTAAGCGTTTTCTGCACATCTCTTTTTTTATCTTTTCCCCATGTTACCTGTCTACCAGAGCTGCTCTCTCATTTTTCTTGTCCTTCGTGATTTTTCCCGCTTGGTGTCCCGATTTCCCGCTCGATTTTTTGTCCATCTCTTGACACGATTTTCATCTTTTCCCCATTTTACCTGTCTACCAGCTGCTCTTTCATTTTTCTTGTCCTTCGTGATTTTTCCCGCTTGGTGTCCCGATTTCCCGCTCGATTTTTTGTCCATCTCTTGACACGATTTTCATCTTTTCCCCATTTTACCTGTCTACCAGCTGCTCTTTCATTTTACTTGTTCTTCCCGATTTTTCCCGCTTGGTGTCCCCATTTCCCGCTCAATCTTTTGTCAGGGGGGTAATCTGCCTCTCGCCCCGTGCTGGCTCCGCTACTGACTATACTTCCCATATATATTTTTAATGATACAGATTGCAGAAGCCAAAGCAGAACTTGAAGAAATAGTGGAATATTTACAAACTCCCGAGAAACTCACAAAGCTGGGAGGCAAACTTCCAAAAGGTATGTATTTGTGAAAGACAACAGACTAAATAAGACCTTTTGTGTGTGGATGTACGTTAATAAGAAAGACTCTCCTGGGCCATTCTTGGGATGGTCGCACACGTCACAAAATATAACAAGCTATTTTTTGAAACTGATCACAGGTTTTTTTTTCAACATATTAAAAATGATGAAATGATCCTATCTGCACCAAAATATTCTTTATACCATACATTTATTTGGAAATACAGCTAATAATAGATAATAAAAGTTAACATGCTTGAGCAAAATTATACAAATAACACTTATTTGCAGTACTTGCCAACTTGTTTGAGCTACTGGGTTAAATCTAAAACGTAGAATTCAAATCTGTTGCCTAATATCTAAAGGTCAAGGTGTGCTTACCCTATTAGAACAATGACCAAAACTATAAACATGCTTAAGTTTAAGTAAAAAAGCATGTAACGATTCATGACGTTTGTGACATATCAGAAAAGAATGGCCCTCATAGCATTAATTATTGATAGTGTACAATTTTTGTGCCTCCAGATGAGACCTTAACCATACATTAATTTTGTCCTTTGTTTTGCAACAGGGGTCCTTCTGATAGGATCGCCAGGAACAGGGAAGACTCTCCTAGCCAGAGCTGTCGCTGGCCAAGCTGGTGTGCCATTCTTTTATGCCTCGGGATCAGACTTTGACCATATGTTTGTTGGATCTGGTGCTAAGAAAGTTAGAGAAATCTTCCGTAAGTTAAAAATTAATCATTTTAATCATTAGGTTAAAGAATGATCTGCAATCTTGACCAATAATCAACCTCCTGGAACCAACATTTCACTTCATTCTCTCTTTGTCGACATCAACCCCCTAACTTTTCCACCTCTTCTAGGCAGTCAAGCAGTTACATTCATACTTGTGTAGTTTTATAGCTTTGTTGGTTCATGACATATATTTCATGCAGAAACTTGCTGCTTTCAGTTGTCGTAGCGGCAAAGCTACATGTCGCTGAGATAATTGATATCGACAAATTTTTGTCGCACGGCAAGATTTTTTGAGTTGAAATTCTATGTTCAGAGCAACATGAAGCTACAAAGTGTGAAGCAAAGCAAACGATTCAGCTAGTGCAGAGGTTTCAAGTTTATGGTTGAACCGATGGCTCATTTCCGTACCGATACGATATGCCGATTTTTTATATCTGTCACTTTGCCGATATAATATCTGTTACCGATGTTTTAGTGCATCATCAGCTGATCAAAAACGTGGCCTAGCCCAAGGCCACACTTTTAGTACATCATCAGCTGATCAAAAACGTGGCCTAGCCTAGCTTTAGTGCATCATCAGCTGATAAAAAATGTGGCCTAGCCCAGCTAGGGCTAGGCCACGCTTGTAGTGCATCATCAGCTGATCAAAAGCCACGCTTTTATCTGTCACCTTGCCGATATGATATCCGATACTGATGTTTAAGTGCATCATCAGCTGATCAAAAACATGGCCTTGCCCAGCTAGGCGTAAATCCAAACATTGGTAAAGTTCATCGGCAAAGACAGGTGATTTTACCAATACGATGTTTTGCCGATAGGGTGTAATATAGGCCCGATACGATGCATCGGTTCAAGCTTATTCAAGTTATTGGGACTCAACCCAAGAGAGCAAAACAAAGACTGTGACAACACATTCATAGCACCATTTTCCTATGTGCTGTAATTAACCAGTTCTGTAACATTTCATTTAGTGCATATCACCACAATACCAAATCAAAACTGATAATAACAAGAATGAAAGCACATTCATTCACTTTAAATTCAGTGTAAGGTGATTTTGTTTTTCCCCATTACAAATTTAACACTCCAACGCCAACATAAGGGAAGAAAACGGTCGGTGTATATGGTGCATATTGCCATATGCAAATCCCTCTATTGGTTAAACCAAATTAAGCTTACTTTCGTAATGTGAGTGCAAGAAAGTCGTATCTGCAATAGCTGCAATTTGTCTTTAATTTTGATTGCACACTGTATATTCTCCAGTCTTTAGTCAGTGGTTCTCAGTCTTAAATTGGTTCTTCAGGTGACTGTTTCACCTGAAGAACCATTTAAGAGCCACTAACATAATGGCATGGACATTTTGAGGGATTTTTCATATTCTATTGACTTGGCGTTAAATATATATAACTTAAGGCAGCCATTGCAGATACAACTTTCTTGCACTCACATGACGAAATTTTAATGTCATTGAACTTTTGAAGTGACAACAGAAATGTGTCTTGTGTTTTCAGGTGAGGCTAAACAGAAAGCCCCTAGTGTGATATTTATTGATGAGTTAGATTCAGTCGGGGGTAAACGTGTCCAGTCACCAAATCACCCCTACGCCAGACAAACAATCAATCAACTCTTGGCAGAAATGGATGGTTTTCAAAAGAATGAAGGCGTCATAGTTCTAGGTGCCACAAATTTCCCCAAAGCTTTGGATAGGTAAGTAAAGATTCACCAAACTAATACTGTGTAATAGGAATATTATCAACTCTTGGTAGATAGGGATAGTTTTCAAAAGAATGAAGGTGTCATAGTTTTAAATGCCACAAATTTCCCCAAAGCTTTGGATAGGTAAGTAAAGATTCACCAAACTAATCCTGTGTAATAGGAATATTATCAACTCTTGGTAGATATGGATGGTTTTCAAAAGAATGAAGTTGTCATAGTTCTAGGTGCCACAAATTTCCCCAAAGCTTTGGATAGGTAAGTAAAGATTCACCAAACTAATCCTGTGTAATAGGAGTATTATCAACTCTTGGTAGATATGGATGGTTTTCAAAAGAATGAAGGTGTCATAGTTCTAGGTGCCATAAATTTCCTATAAGCTTTGGATACGTAAGTCAAGATTCACCAAACTATTCCTGTGTAATAGGAATATTATCAATTCTCGGTAGATATGGATAGTTTTCACAAGATTGAAGGCGTCATAGTTCTAGGTGCCACAAATTTCACCAAAGCTTTGGATAGGTAAGTAAAGATTCAACAAACTATTGCTGTGTAATAGGCATATTATCAACTCTCGGTAGATTTGAATAGTTTTCACAAGATTGAAGGTGTCATAGTTCTAGGTGCCACAAATTTCCCCAAAGCTTTGGATAGGTAAGTAAAGATTCGCCAAACTAATCCTATGTAATAGGAATATTATCTACTCTTGGTAGATATGGATAGTTTTCAAAAGAATAGTCATATTAGGTGGAACTAATATAATATACACCAAACCATCCTTGCATTTATAGACAAATTGGTCAAACCAACACTTTTCAGAAATAGGGTTTTTTGTGTCAAAAAGAAATTCTGATGCGAAAGAGTTATGAATGAAGAAGTCACAACTTGAGTGTCACTAATTTTCCCAAAGATCTGGATAGGTAAAATAAACAGTAATCAAACTTTGTAATACTGAATTAGTTAGCCCTTGGTGTGCAGGTAACGTGGCAGCACACAAAATGACCCCATAATGTGCTTCCAATACTTGTGTGAATTCAACTACAAGTGTTGGCTCTGAAAATAGCAAACCAGTGCATTTATCAGCTAGAACTTGCCTACGCTGGTACCCTCGATGTGGGCGCTTCACTATATGGTTCAGACTGCCCATCACCGCAGGTATTGGCTGATCAAAATTAGTCAAAATTTTGACCAGTAGAATTACACAACTTGACAGCTCACTCGCCCTATCAAACTACACGGCAAACGTTCGTGATTGGAAGGCTTTGGTGAAGAGGTTGACAAAATGGCGATGTTTACATGCGCGACCTCTACATGGCGCTCCGCGTTTAACAACGCGTTACAAGCATTCGCGCAATCACCAATGCGTCACGCATGTTGTGTGTTTGACGCGGAAAACAAATGCCTTCAGGGCACGGACCAATCAAGTGCTTAGATTCATTAGCGGATACCTGCGTCTTATGTCAGTGTGGAGTTGTTGAGGACATAAGAGGCCGGGGACCAGCGTAGAACTTGCCGTGCATTGGAGGGTTGTCTCATCCTGCCAAAAAAAATCAATAAATTATTTCTATTATTGTTATTAGAACAAGTTAACATAATTAAATGTGATAATTTGGCTCCTATTTCAGCTTGTGTATAATCAAGGAGATATAATTCACTTTAGGTTTAACCCTTAGGTTGCTTCTTATTTATTCTTCAGAGACCAAAGAAAATATGCAACTATGGGAATGAGGTTGATGTGTAAATACATAAGAAACAGAAAATATTTATACTAATTAATTTTTCGTTATCAAAAACTATAAATAATTAGGAGGTGAAATTTTGGAATTTTAATCAGAAAAATAGGAGCTTTAATTTGACATCCAAAGATTACTACTTCCAGTTGAGCCCTTGGGGATGAGAATGTGATCCGATCCTACACCTTTAATTTAAAATTCAACTTTAAATTTTTTGTTTGATTTTGCAGTGCTTTGACCAGACCTGGGCGTTTTGATATCAATGTAACAGTGCCTGTTCCAGATGTAAATGGGCGAATTGAAATTTTAGATTTGTATCTTGGAAAAATCAAGATTGGTGCAGATGTAGATAAAGAAGTAATAGCCAGAGGAATTGTGGGTTTTACAGGTAAGCTTTGTGGGGAGACCGTAAATGATGCATGGTCAAATTTTTTTCAAGTTGGAGTTTCCAAATTCATATGACAGAGTTTCCAAATTCATATGACAGATCATTACTAAAGAGGAATCAGTTTCATATTTCAGTTTGAATCAATCAAACAACTGTAATTTAATGAACAATTTTGTGTTTCACAGTTGTGTATATATCATTATCTAGATTTCATTTTTGGTTTCCGTTTTTATACACATTTTCACTTATATTCTCCAAAACGGGGTATATTTCAGGCCTATTTAGACGTGCCTATAATATAGTAATGTGCTAGTTCTTCCTGCATATGACTATATGGATGATATAAAATTGATATTTTGTTACTTTTTGTTGTGAACCATTGTAATAACTTTAATAACTCGCTTGCGGTACGGAAGGTCCCAAGTTCGAACCCCGCTGGTGCCAAAAAAGTGTGCTTGAAATTCCCTTGGACAAGGAACTAACTGCTAATTGTCTTGTGGAAACCCGTACAAAACTCGGGAGCTGATCCGGGCAGTGATGGTGCGTATGTGGGCTGATCAAGGTTCAGCACCCCTTGAGGTTGCCGGAGAACCTGAAATGATGCTTGGTGTGGAATAGAGCTTACTTGGGCCACAGTGGTCAGAGAACACCTGTAAAGTATGCAGAGGCCGAATGGAATTACAAATCTGGTAGGCATAGCGCACTATAAATCCCCCATATTTTTTTTTGACATTTCAGGTGCTGACATCAGTAATCTAGTGAATCAAGCAGCACTTCATGCAGCCAAAATGGACAAAGATGCAGTTGACATGGTAGACTTAGAATTTGCTAAAGACAAGATTCTTATGGGCCCTGAGAGGAAGAGTATGATCATTGACAACAAGAACAAAGAGATCACAGCATTCCATGAAGGCGGCCATGCATTGGTGGCCTACTACACCAAGGGTGCAATGCCTATCAATAAAGCCACTATCATGCCACGTGGGAATTCTTTAGGACATGTAAGTATACAAATATTAACGGCTTATGAGTGTCTGCCATCCCGAATTGAAAGATTTATTGTTAAGGCTAGTGAAATGGAACATTAAATATTTAAATGAGGGTTGGTATATTTTTACCATCGCACTAATATAAACAGTTAATATTTGTTTTATATAACTCTTCTATAGATTTTAGTCATTTGATAATACATTTAAACTATTGTACTTACCCATGTACCAGAAATCAATAGGTCCCTACTGGACACTGCAGTTTTTATATACTATCAAAAGTACTATCAGATGAAAGTGTTAGCAAAGACTATCAAACGGATGATAGTGATAGTAAAAATGACAAATGGTCATGTGGTACAATCTTACCAATCAAATGACTAGAATCAATGGATGAGT
>JXSR01S019305.1:26056-37957 GCA_000969725.1 Ophiothrix spiculata | reverse complement strand
CAAAGACTATCAAACGGATGATAGTGATAGTAAAAATGACAAATGGTCATGTGGTACAATCTTACCAATCAAATGACTAGAATCAATGGATGAGTTATATAATTCTTTATATTTGATACTCCCATCTTCAAGCCAATTTCATCTGTGTCAACTGTTTCATTATAGGATTTTATGGTTAAACACCCAAGGTTTCTGTCAAACACTTTATACATGTGCCTGCCAAAGTTATAATTACATGTTATTCAAAGCAATTCGGACGATTGTATAATACAAAAATAAAGCAAGGGACGTCAAACTCAAAGCAAGTTGTTTTAAGTTTTCGGGTTGGCCTGGGTCAGCGGTACAGATGCATGCTGAATGGTCAGGGTTCAAAGGGTTAATAAACATGAGAAACAAAGGCTATTATTTTAATGTTCACATTTTCAGCATACAATTTTGTTTAAAAAAATTGAAAATCTTATTTCACATTGCATTCTCAAGAGTTCTAATCTATGAATCATGTTCTGAGTCAGTTGTGCATGTACTTTGTCATTGATCTTAAGTGGTCCGTACGGGGTTACATATAGTTCAATGAGCAAACAGCGATAATATTCCAATGACATGGTCTGGTTTGGCACGTTTTGCGTTGGTTTGCTAGCACTTCTAAAACCGGTTGACATACTAAAATAATTGGCAAATCTAGACAACTGATTAGTTTATTTCGACAATTTTTAGAATTTCATATAAACATTTGCACAAATTTAGGTTCCATAGTCTAACTTGGGACTTTGACAAGTGATTATAAATTCCTGGATATGTTTATATTTATAAACACCTGTCAGTGTCAGTTATAGGTTTCTAATAAGTCTCATAAATTAATTCCTACATCTGTGGTTTTGTACATAACGTGACATACAGAAGGTACTAGTTCTTTCAAATTTGCCGCTCAGTCAGTATACTTATAAGTGGAAATCACTGGTACAGCGAGGAATGAACATGCTAGGGAGTTCAAAATAAGTGATATTATTTCTAATTTTAGAAGAATGCGTATTTTTCTGTACTGTATTTGTGCAAATATATTAATAATTTATAAGGAGCGAAAATGCTGTTCGATAAGGTTTAGAATAAAAATAACATAGGGCAGCCATTGCAAATACGACTTTCTTGCACTCACATGAAGACTTATTCCTGAATATAATTCCCAGGTTTCATTATTGCCGGAGAAAGATGACTGGAATGAGACCAAGTCACAACTCTTAGCTCAGTGTAGAATAAAAATAACATAGAGCAGCCATTGCAAATATGACTTTCTTGCACTCACATGAAGACTTATTCCTGAATATAATTCCCAGGTTTCATTATTGCCGGAGAAAGATGACTGGAATGAGACCAAGTCACAACTCTTAGCTCAGTGTAGAATAAAAATAACATAGAGCAGCCATTGCAAATACGACTTTCTTGCACTCACATGACGACTTATTCCTGAATATAATTCACAGGTTTCATTATTGCCGGAGAAAGATGACTGGAATGAGACCAAGTCACAACTCTTAGCTCAGATGGATGTTTGCATGGGAGGCCGTGTTGCCGAGGAGATCATGTTTGGTAGTGATAACGTCACAACGGGAGCAGGCAGTGATTTCGACCAAGCCACTAGGATAGCTAAACTTATGGTGACCAGATTTGGCATGAGTGAAAAGGTGGGTGCATAATAGGACTGGGGTATGGGACTTTTCGGATAATTTGCTACCCAGGTTCCCGATTTATTTTTTCGGTCGGGTACCCGACCGTATTGATAATTGAGCATTTACAGGAAGTTTGACGGGTCTACTACGACCATACGATGCCTCAATTACATCAAACATTTTGATTTTTGATTTTTGATTTTTTTTTTTTTGCCAATTTGTGGTCATGATTTATCATGTTTGCTTCGAACAGGTGATGATTTTATAATAAATTATTGAACACAACATTTTTTGTACAAAATTCTATGATTTTAATGTCCAGTTCGGGTAATAGGTTGGCAGATTTTGTACCCGGGTAAGCTCATGACGTGCGGATACCCAGGCAGGCCAGCAATATTTAGGGCTGTAGCGATATTCATTTTGAGATAAGAATTTGGCCATACGAAAAACTTAACCTGACCAAGTATATTGTGAGGGATTTTAGATGGATTAAATATGCTTTGAGATTTAAACTCTCCATTGTTGAGGTTGGGCTTCAGCTGTGGGGTAGCAAGATTTGGCAACACGTCTACTTGTCTTTTTCAATGGGTAATCATTATTTGAGACAGGAAAATAAAATATGGTGTAAAAACATTTTACACCATATTTAGGACATTTTGGACAATGCACTTTGTTTAAAAATGTGGGCAACTTTGAAAATCTAAGGGTCAGTAATGTTTCAATGTGGGCTCAGAAGCCATAATTTACGGTTGGTAATAATATTAATATATGGCAGTTTTGTATTGGCTGTTTTCTCACATAATGACAGAAGTAAAGTAAAAGAGTACTTAAGAAAACACAAACTTTTTCATTTCAGCTGTTTTATGACCATATTTAATTTGTTTATCCTGGTTGGTCTGTTCATGACAAAGTAATAGATCCTTTTCAAAATCCATTCGGAAATCTCTGGAACATTGATCACATGGCCATTTTTTCAACCAATCACATACAAGCTCATTAGTATGCACGATTTTGTCAACAAATTTTCAGAAAATTCTCTTGCATTTCAGTGCAAATAAAAGTGAAATATAAATAGAACCAGACCCATACATTATTTGATACACTAATTCTGAACAACTTTCGGCTGATGGTACCATACCCAAGTCACATCAGGGGCGATCACACTAAAAGTGACTTGTTAGTGCTAACGCTAATTACAAGTTCGAATTCGAACGCAACCAGTTAACAAGAATGCAAACTTAACATTTTGCTTATTGTGTTGAAGAGTTACTTTTTTTGTCGGCAATTGCCGGAAAGTGTAAAATCAGCTTTGGAAATTCTCGGAAAGTTGTGTTTTAAAAAGGTCTATAGAATGCCAGACCTATGCAAAAATCAGAAGTCTGGATAGTCCATAGAGGACTGATGAAAACACCTTGTTGACAAAGGTCTGTTAATTTAACACATTTGTTGTGAGTTTCTTTGCTAGAAACAGTAAATTTAATAGAAAAAATGTTTAATAAAATCCCGACTCAAATTTTGACAGATTTAGGGTCGGCCTTATTGTGAGATATGAAAACCTTGTTATCGCTAGGCCAAGTAAAATAATATGTTTGTTTCCGATAACCCTTCCTTCCCAAAAAATGCACACGAAAAATGCAAATTTTATCACTTTTCTGAAAAAGTAAAATATTTCTTCACCGCCCCAGTTTTCCCTCGGTACATGTCGAGATGGCCTCCTTACGTCAATTGTTTTGAGAACTGATGACGTCCACCCGCCGTCTTTAAAAGTATGTATCTGATGTTTTTGTAAGCAATGTATATTTTGGAAAAAATTAAAATATTTTCCCTTCCTTCCATCCCAATATTTTGAAAGCATAACATTTTTGTTAAAATAAAATTTGTTCCCTTCCTCCTCCATGTTTTCAAAGCATGTTACCGGAAACAAATAATTAATTTTCCTTGGCCCTATTGAAGTCAGTGTAAATTGGCCTAGATCCAATAAGTTCTGAACCAGACTAACATTAGTACTCTGTGCTGAAATTAACATCTAAAGCCAGGCTGATATCCATGTGTAGTCAGTTTTGAGATTCAAGCTGTTCCACACCACACACTTGATACCACCCAACAGATTTAAAGGATGATTCCAAGTAATGTATACCACCCCATGTGAAGATACTTCATGAAGGTGGAGCTCGTTTCGGGAGTTGTCAGGTCCTTGTTGAGACATTTTAACCAAAATGTTGTGCTTGGCTCCAGGTTTGTGGTAACCCTTATTAGCAAATGTTGATTATGTTTATGTGTCAATTATTTGTTTGTATAGCTTGGAGTGATGACATTGAAGGAGCCCACATATTATGACAGAGAACACAGTGATACCACACAGTCTGTCATTGAAACCGAAGTGAGGAAATTGCTGCAGGTTAGTACAATTTGTCATGCAAACACAAAAATGGTGTATTTGTAATAGCTGTCACTTTCATAATTTTGATTTACACACTAAAGAGTGTCCAGGCTTTGGTCAATGGCTTTTAAATGGTTATTCAAGTGACAAAGAACCATTTTAAGGGCCAACAATACAAAGAAAACTAAATTTTGATTTTTTTTTTTTTTTTTTTTTTTTTTTGTATTCTAGTGCTACATGAATACTACATTTGGCAACTATTGTAGATACAGCTTTCTTACATTCACATGACGAAATTCATTAAATCTGCAAAAGTATATAAATATTCCCTTGACTAGTGGTACGTGAACCACCTTCAATTCAATTTATGATGACTGCTAGAAGTTATAAACTATATCAGTAGTATGTGGATTTTTAGGTCCTGAATGGCCGAAACGGGGTAGAATACCTACAGGTATGATTCTTCTGTACATGGAACCAACAGCTTTACGTCCTCTTGGAGGGATGATGATCACTCATGAAATATTCACCCAACTCTAAATGCTTCATGTAAGGGATGGAGAAGATCGAATATCTGGCCCAATGCTCCCAGAAAGTCGGACAAAGACATCTTGGCAAAGATTCCGAGATTACACTTCAGCAAGGCGGCCATCCCCGATATCGAACCTGGTCCCATTGCGTGCAAGGCAAGATCGCTAACCACTACACTACATCGCCCCTCTAGTTTGTAATTGATTTCTTTCTGTTTGATGATGTGCGCATGCATTTTTATTGTTAATGGAATCTCTCACTTTATCATGCCAAAAATAAAGCCTCATGTTCATCACTTGGTGAGGCTGCTAATGTAGTTTACTTGCAGTTAATTTTCCTGGATTAGTGGTTGCAATAAATCATTAGGCAGAAAGGTGACAATTACAAAAATGGTCTATTCTTTCCCTTATAGGGCCTAAGAATTGGGGAAAAAATTCAGTTCTCAATCATGTATTGGAACTTGGACCTCATGATTATTTAACAAATGTTATTAATTTTAAAGAAATACAAAAATCCCCATGACTAAAACCTCCTTGCTGTACTAGCCTGTTCCTCCTTATGTCTTTCCCCTCAGGAATCCTACAACAGAGCTACTAATCTACTGCAATCACACAGCAAGGAGCACAGGAGGTTAGCAGAAAGCTTACTCAAATATGAAACCTTAACAGCACAAGAAATTGAACTGGTTATCAAAGGAAAGACACTGGAATCAAGAAAGCAATAGGAGGTGGATCAGGACATCAGAGTGAGATATGTTGTATGTTTGATTCAAAAATTGTTACATTATACTTTAAATTAAACACAGGCTCATATGTATAACAGTTCAAATGCTGCCCATGTGGATAATGTTGCATTGATGGCTTCTTTGTAAAAGCCAAAGAAATTAAGGAGAATTAGTGATGCTGTCATTACTTTTTTGCACATAGAGCAGAATTATTGTATCTCCTGACTTGTTCATATATTGGCCCAATAGCTAGGCATATAACTGAAATCTTGACTCCCATGATTTTCTAAAAATTGAATTATTAATTTGTAACTAATGAATAGTGCAAACACATTCAAATGTCAGAAATCAATATACTTATTTTAAAACATGATTTTCTAAAAAATGACAAAAATAGGTCAAAAAATGCAAAACATCCCACCGCTGCCACCAAAATGGCAATTTTTTGCCTATTTTTGGCATTTTTTCAAAAAATAAGATAAAAATCAAAAATTTGAGAAAACCGTTCCTAGACATTTGTTTCTAAGTTCAAAATTTAACGAAGGCAAATTTAAGTTAGGCTTTCCAGAAATTTTGGGGCAAAAAATACGTTTTTGGGCATTTTTTGCCAAAATTGACATTTTTGGTCAAAAACTGATATCATCATCATGTTCAGGGTAAAAATCCGCTTCTAAAAATGTATACTTTTATGTGGTTTATGCATTTAGTTTGAGAGTTAGAGTACAAAAATAGTTCATGCTAGTTGAAGGTCTACCCCAGCCTTAAGGGAACATTCTGTCAATCAAATCTGCATCCATGCGCAAACAAGACTTTCCGAGAAGCTGATGTTACACTTTCCGGCAATTGTCGACAGAAAAAGTGACTCTTCAACACAATAACCAGAATGTGAAGTTCACATTCTCAATAAATGGTTGCGTATGAATTCGAACTTGTAATTAGCGATAGCACTGAGGAGTCACTTTTAGTGGGATCGCCTCAAAGTGACTTGAAATCTTAAGCTTAATCAGCCCATTTCGAATTGAAATTTCACTCTTTGTGTCGGTAAGCATATGATACCATCAGCCAAAAGTTGTTCAGAATTAGTGTATCTAATAATGTATGGGTCTGGTGCTATTTATTTTTCACTTTTATTGCACTGAAATGCAAGAAAATTTTCGGAAAATTTTGTTTACAAACTCGTGCATATTAATGAGCTTGTACGTGATTTTAACATACATAATTAACCTTGTGACCTCGAATTCCTAATTTGCGCTGAAGCTTCATTTTTTCCGTTGGCAAGGTATACCAGATTCATCTCCCATAATTATAGTAGACTCCCTGGTGTGACCCGGATGCTAAATATCGTCGCCTGAGTCTCATTTTTTCTGCCCCACTAGGCGCAAAATTTGGAAACCATAGGGTAAAAATCGCCCAGCGCCGACTTAAGAAAAAGCTTGGTCATGGATCAAATTTTATTGTGGAAGATTACTTGGAAGGTAAAAGCATACTGCCCACCTCACATCAAGGTGGTCTACTTTACATTATATTCCCATGTTTTTCATTCATTGTTTTATGTAGTTTCTTATCAAAAATTCTCTTTTTATTGAGTTGGGGTCTTTTGGATTTATATAGTATATTTGAGGTTTACCAGCATTGTATGAAGATGAATGCAGTCTGTTTTGAACATTAAGCCACCACCCTTGACTGCCAGTTTAGTTATATCATAAACCCACAAAATATTATATATAAATGTCATTATTATCTATTACACTCATCATGTACAAATAGTGTAAGTATTGGAAACTGTTAATGATTTCAAACCTTTCTTTTCTTTGTAATTTTTATGAAAATAAATGTAAAAAAGTGAAAACTTAATGTGTTGTCAATTTTCATGTGGTTTGCATACAAACTACCATCACAAGCTGAAATGTCTGCCAAAGGCAGCAGTAGTCAATTCCACCCTTTCTGAATCCTCAGTATCTGAGTCCAAGATGGAGTCCATAGAATTTGAGTCCAAGATAGAGTCCTAAATACAGTCCTTAGCATCTGAGTCTAAGATAGAGTCCTCAGATTCTGAGTCCAAGATAGAGTCTGTAGAATCTTGAGTCCAAGATAAAAGTCCTAAGCATATGAGTCCAAAATACAGTCCTTAGCATCCGAGTCTAAGATAGAGTCCTCAGTTTCTGAGTCCAAGAAAGAGTCTGTAGAATCTGAGTCCAAGATAGAGTCCTAAGCATATGAGTCCAAAATACAGTCCTTAGCATCCGAGTCTAAGATAGAGTCCTCAGTTTCTGAGTCCAAGATAGAGTCTGTAGAATCTGAGTCCAAAATAGAGTCGTAAGCATCTGAGTCTAAGATAGAGTCCTTAGAATCTGGGTCCAAGATGGAGTCCTTAGAATATGAGTCCAAGATAGAGTCCTTAGAATCTGAGTCCAAGATAGAGTCCTTAGAATCTGGATCCAAGATGAATTCCTTAGAATCTGAGTCCAAGATAGAGTCCTTAGAGTCTGAGTCCAAGATGGAGTCCTTAGAATCTGGGTCCAAGATCTAGTCCTCAGCATCTGAGTCCAAGACCGACTTGGCATTCAAGATTCTAACCCTTACCTCCTTTGTTCTTAACCTGTTTCCTCGGAAATATGTGTCAAAAATTAGTGGTTTCCATCAGGCAGACCTCGCACATTCCAATTATACTTCAACCTATACCAAGCTACTCGACGGTAGCAGTGATTTAGGCACCAATTATAGGGTCATATGAGGCCCATGTGTGATGAATTTGGACTTAAAGGGCATTGGACAAGTTCAGCATCATCCCCAAACTTTCCCCCAAGCTTTTTGAGATTTTTGCAACATATGAAGTATTAGTAGAAATAATTACAGCATGCAAAGTTTCATTGTCAAATTCAAACCCTATATGTCAAAATATTTAGATATTCTTGTATTTTTAATTATCGTTGACAACAACGATAAATACTGCCCTCTATGATTTAATTTTTTAAATTGGCCTTTTCAGGAGATCTAGTGCAAACTCTCAATTTCTTTTGATTTATCTGCAATCCATGATGTGAAAGGAATGTTTTACAAACAAATTTTGGTCTTTTTCTTGATTTATATCATCAATGAATACATTTAAAGAATAGCCTCATACCCAAGATCAACAAACAAAGTAAAATTCAAATTTTGGACTTTTCTGAAGGTTTTGATCAACATTTTCCAATATCTGGTAATTGACTGTTATTTTCTAACAATAAAGTGTAAATCATTCTCAAATAAGATTTATAATTTTGTCCAATGCCCCTTTAAGCTAAATTTCTGATTTTCTCTTGTAACCTTTTGGAACCTGTTGGAGCTTTAGGGTTAGGTTTAAGTCCTAAATACAAATTTGACAAATGACAACAGAAAAATGCAATACATGGCATTGATTTTCCTTGAAATTTAACCTCACTTTTTGCTGTCATCAGAAGTACCAAGCACAGTTTTGTCAGCTTGTTTAAACCCCGGGGGGGGGTACTTAGTACAAAAGTGATTACGGGGATGTGTCGCAAACTTGGGTAGCAAAATCAGGCTGTCTGGTATGCCAATGGATCCTTTTTCTTTGCAAAATGTGGTATTTTGATGGGTCTGTTTTTCAAAATTTTCTAAAATTTGCGCCAAAATGGCGCAAATTGTGGATTTTTTTTCTAAATTTCAAACAAAAATTAGGAAATTCACGCCAAATTAGCGTAAATTTTCGGAGAAAATTTCAATTTTTGTATAAATTTGACTCAACATTTGGGTAATTTGGTATATGGATGGGTCCCTTTTTCTTGAAAATTGGTATATATATGGGTGGTACTTCAAATTTCCCAGCGGCACACCCCTACCAAAACCAAACTTGAGGAAAACTACCTTGTTCACCAATACTTTCTATTTCAGAGCACTACTACATGAATGATAAATGATATGTGATGCATATTTTAAGGCAATATACATCTTTTGGTCATGGTAAGGGAGCATGAGGGGTGGAGCATCTTGTTTCGTTCAGAAATCACATTTTTTGAAAAAGATTGCAGAATTTATGAGAACACTACTTAAAACACTATATCTGTGTTCATAAACAAATTATATTTCAGTTTCTTTATATTTGAACATCATGTGGGAACTATATACAAACTGTTGTTTTCATACATTTTACATTTACCAGGTGTTCCAAAGAATGGTTACATAAAATATTGTTTGCAAAAACTATAGCAGTTTGAGCAATCAAATTTTGCAACAATTATAGTACACCCCTCTTCTAGAATGCTCGTAAAATTTTAAAAACACGGCAATATTATTATTTTTAAAAACAGTTATGTCAGAAATGCATTTATTCAAATTGAACAAAATAATAAACTTACTCATTTAGTGTAATTTTAATGTTCAACCTTTTCCCAATTTTCATGTATTGTACAAAAGTGTTAAAATATACCTTATATAAACAGAAGCAATCTGGGTTTTTTATTCAAATTTAAAAACATTTGGGTCTGTATGCACAAAACTTGACTAAAGTTAGTCGCGGACTAAGAGAAATTGATTTCCTCAAAATAACATATCTTTTGGGAATCTGTAATAATAAATGTTTTCGCTTGAAGATCTATGGTGAATTTTCTTTAATTTAACCATTTTGTCTGTTTTGGAAAATTGGTTTAGTCCTAGACTAACTAAGTTAGTACTGGACTAAACCATTTTCTTGTCCTGAAAATAATTGTAAAGTTCTGAAACAGACAAAGGAATCAAATAATGAAAATTTCAGTTTAAATCTTTAAACTGGAACATAGATTATCGTTAGCCTTCTCCAAAACTGTGTTATTTTCCAAAATTTTAAATTTCACTTACCGTAGTCTGGGACTAACTTAGCCATGTTTTGTGCATACGGACCTTTGAAGTTTAAACTGTTAAGGAAATAATCTTACCCTGTTAATTTGAATATCCTTATTCCAGTCTTCTTCAACTTCGCGCCAGTTTTATTGACGGGTTCAATTTCAACAGCTCATACTGTAGTGTATATAATTTTAGTATAAGTCTGTAGTTTTTAATTTTGTAAAGCGCTTTGGTCTTTTTTAGGATAAGGCGCTTAAGAAATGCCGCTTAATAATAATAATAATAATAATACTGAAATGCGTGGAATGTAGGTATTCCAAATTTCCATAATGACTATACTAGAAGAGGATTCAATTATTATTTCTAAAAAAATGTACCACATTTGGTTAACTGATTCTCCAATAGAAAAAATGGGAAACGGTTGCGCATTCAACTTACACTAAACAAAAGACATCAGGACCTTCCCATCATGCCTCACTTCCAATAAGATTTTTCATATCTGAATTGCACAATTGGGATGAAGTCTGATGATTGTGCTATGTTTCATCCCTAACCCCTCTCATTAAAACCTGTGCAAAAATCCAATTGGAAGCCAGGCATGATGGGAAGGTCTTGATGTCTTTTACACTAAACGAGCACATTACTGTTTTGTTGAATCTTGAATCAATGTATTTCTGACATAAGTATGTGCCTTTGTTGATAACTAAAAAAAATAATGCTATTGCTCAAACTAATATAGCTTTTGCAAATGATTATTTTTCTACATGTAACCTTAACCATTTTGGGGGACACCTGGTTCCTGGTTGAAGACTAAATTAGATCCTATACAAATACTGTTTGGTTATATACTTTTACCATTACTAAATAGATATCCCACAAAGAGAATATGGAAATCAATTCCAAACTCGCAATTTATTTTTGAATCTATCCAAAAATAAATATCGAGTTCAGAATTGATTTCCATATCCTCTTTCTAAGCTTCTCGAATGAGAGGATGTTAGAAGAACAGGGTTAGAATGAAAGGCCTATTGATATAAAATCGAACGCTCTTCCCATCTGACTCATAAACTCAGTTGGTAGAGCGTGGCGCTAGTAATGCTGAGATCCCAACTTCGATTCCTGGATGGTCAGTGATTTTTTCACTCACTGTCATTTATGTTGTGTGGTTGTCCAGTTTAAAATTTGTATCAAAACTTTTAAAAAGTGTAGTTCTTGTCATTATAAAATGTCTTCCAAATGTACATGAAATTCATAGACTTATAACTGTTGGATACTAATTTGACAATATTTTTCATTATGTTTCATCTGTATCATATTATACCATACTGGCTGTGTGAAGTTTTTGTCACATTTCTTAGGCCACACTTATTTAATTGTTTGTCTCAAAGCTGCTGCGCGCCTTAGTTTAAACATGCGCATTAACATCACCAAATTGTCGAAATTTGAATTTTCCTTCTATTTTCAATTTCGTCAAATAAAACCCCATCGAAGATCACAAATCGTGTCCTATGGATCGCAAAATGGCAGAATAACAAACATACTGTTTTATATACAAGTAAATATCAATGGATTGAAAATGAATGGCGATAATGGCAAGTGTAATGCGCGAAGCGCGCTGCCTGGGTGTGAGGTAATCAACTGTGGATAGAGGCTGTTGGACAGGTTGTGTTGGACTTAAATCAGGGCTACAGCTTGTCCCAAAATTAATGCAACGAGCAAATAAAAAATAGTAAAAAATGGTTGCCAAAAGATTAAATCATAGTACTATATGTTTTTCAAAAGTA
>JXSR01S019305.1:7929-21543 GCA_000969725.1 Ophiothrix spiculata | reverse complement strand
GATTTTCTTAGATGAATATTAGGCCAAGTTTATAATAAAAGTAAGCAATTGCTTTTTCTATGGTTTTTACACATGTACTGCTCATTTTTGTCACATGCTGTTTGTGACCCACCTGCTAGGAAAGTTTCTCATTACAAATTTGGTTTCATTTTAAAGAGGAGGTTGCTAGATCTTCAAATAATGCATCAAATAAATGAGTAAGATTCAACTATATGAGATGAAGCTGAAAAAAATTTCCAAACTTTTTTCAGACATGTGTTTTTGTATATTTTGTGGACAATTTCACATTTATTCTGTTTGTTTACCTGTTAAAAAGGTGCTATCCTGCTTGAAACATATTGCCCTTTTCATATGAATCTGTGAATTTTGGTGAGTCTGTATTGTTTCTTTTGTAAACCTGTTGTATTTGCTTTAGGCTTATTTTTGATTATTATAAGGCTATTTATTGTTTTACTATTATCACCACTTTAAGTTGGCTTACTTTGCTTGTACCTTTCGATTTACAATTTGCGACTTGTTATATCTTGCGACACTTGTCACCATGCACTTGTATCTAGATTTGTTTACTCATCGGGGCATGCAGAACATAGCCGTTGTTCACGGTCTATTTGTGATGACTCACACCGAAAGGGGGAACTTTGAAGATGATATCAATTTTGATTTTATCATTTCATTTGTTCCAGCATTTTCTAATTAAGCTTAAAAATGACACCTTACTTGTTAAAATTGATCAAGGGGATCAAATTTTACAACAGAAAATCTGCTGGAAATTCTTATTATTTTCTTTATTTTTTTTGCTGCCTATTTTCATCAGTTTCTCGAAAAATATGTATTGTCACAAAGTCCCCCTTTTCGGGGTGAGTCATCACATTTAATCAAGGCTAGCAATAACATACAAAAGGATGCTACTAAATGCTTGAATTCACACAAGTCTAGACCCAAATGTAGGGCAATAAGGCGTCACACCACAATAGAGCTTCCCATTGACTTACTGTACAAAATGGCTTCCTAAAAACACCCGAGAACTCAATAATAAAGCAACTGGTTGCTTCAACACTGCCTTTTCTCAGATGATTATGAGCTGGTCTAACACAAAATGATGATAAAAGTACACCTTCAAGGCAAAAATTTCAAGAAACTGGACGCTGAAGTATAACGCCCCCTATCACCGACAGCCGAATTTTGTATTTCCAGAATCAAGCGCAAATTAAGGAAAACCCTTTAAATTTTACCAAATTAATTTGGAGATCAAAAATGGCATCAGATCATCTTTAAATAAACCTAACTTTATAATTAGAACAAAATATTGACCAAACATATTGCCCTTCTATACGTTTTGAAGTCCTGTTTTTAGTGCTAATTATTTAGTGTAGTGCGCCCATAAGTGCTCTGTTTTATCACATTTGATTGGTTAGGTAAGATCATCAGTTCCAGCAAAATCGATTTTTGAAAAAGAGAATATGTTGTATTCCTTTAAATTACTTACCTCCTACCACAAGAGAAACATTTGTAATGCCAACCAGTACACTAGCATGAGGTTGAATTTCAGCAACGAACGAAACCTGAAAATAGCAAAATCATAACAAGCGTGTTTAAATAGAATGGTTGGATTACTCAGAAAGATGACTATCGTGGGGATGGCACCACCATCTTGAGGAGTGGACCTGAGCATTTCAAGACTTGGTAATTTTGTGTTATCTGTGATTGCATCTGACAGATTCCTTCCACAGGACATCACCATACATCATACATACTCTCTAAAATGGGAAGATTTACTTTTAAGTCTTATAGACTGTTATTAGTGATGAGACTTTTCAGAGATTTAAATTTTAAGTCTCAGCCAAGTTTGTTATATTAAAATTGTGTTTTTGACATAGAAACAAACATTATAATTATTAAAAGTGAGCTGTTTGATTCAAAAGTAACTATGAATAAATAAACAAAAACCATTATTCCACTCTTTAAATTTATGTGACAGAACTTTTGAAAAGACTATTGCTGACTTCTGGATTAAACATAAAACCTTTTGGTTTTAAAAACACATTTTGAATCATTATTAGGTTAAGTCGAAAAGACCAATTTAAAGTAAATCTTACTTTCGAGACTTAAAAATTTAAGTCTCTGAAAAGGTTCATCACTAATTACAATCTTTTAAAAGACTTAAAAGTAAGTCTTTCCATTTTAGAGAGTAGAAGTGAGTAAGGCCTACCAGCCTGAATAGGGTTAATAACTTTTCAAAAGTCCAAGGTAAAAAGGAATAGTGCAATTCAACAATTTTCACCTAGATTACTTTTTACCCATATTGCACATCACAAATTATCACAATATCTTTTAACAGGGGAGGGGGTGGAGGGGAGGGTGTTGGTCTGACTTGTGACATTAACTATGTGTGTCAGATAAAAGCATATATAGTGTGTATCCCATCATGCATTGCTTCCTATGGGATTATTTGTATCGTAAGTTATAGCAATGCAAGATTACAACCATCAATTTTTCATTACACCACTAACTACTCGCATAACTTCCTATATATCCTTAGGAAGCAATGCATGATGGGATACACACAATATCTTCTCTTGTGTCAGAGTAGATTTATGCTTGCTTACTTCACCATGCCATTTATTATGCCAGGTAAGTAGATGGCCAAAATAAAACTTTTTTTTTGTTCAAAAACTTAAATAGTTACAGAAATAAATCATATTCATTTTCCTCACAATTTGAAAATCAGAGTTGTATGTCATCCAGAGCTGGATATTTACAGGGGACACTTTTCAAAAGTTATTCGCCCTACAAGAAATTCATTAGAGATGCCATACTACTGAACATATACTCTACAAAAATTTACCCGCTAGTTGGTAGAAAACTTTCTATTTTTACCCGCCAGACGCCCAAATCACCCACCATTGGCTGTTGGGTGGGTGCTAATGTCCAGACCTTATGTCATCACTGAAATCAAGATTTGAATAGATATCTTATGAAATCTTATGAATATCTGAAAATTTCGCTCTACATTAACTTTCTTTATGTGCCCTGCTACACGCCCCCATAAAATCTTTCTCCGACCTTCCCTAAAGGGTGGGTATTGACCAGTGAATTCGCAGAATACTGGAGGAATATAGCTCTTGGAGGAAGTAGTCAATCTATGTAATTAGATGCTGCAGCGTCAAAGTGATATCCCCTTAAGTAAGTGGTGTTACAGATTGACGTGATGTGGTCAATCAAATCCACTGTAAGGCCAGGAAGGATGACTTGGTGACAGCCAGAGCCATAGGCAGTGATAGGATTCAAAGGGACGGTCGAGCCTGGCTTAAGAGCTGGATCTCAGGGCTAAAGATGGGCTAAGCAGATAAATTGATATTTTGCAGCAGTTTTCCTGATTCAAGTAGTAGTGTAAGTAATTGGAAAAGAATTGCTATAATCTATTGAGATGATGAGTAAAAATCATGCGGAGTTTAAAGTTCCTTCTTATAGAATTGCATCAATTAACCCTGTTTTGTGTTCAAAGATCAGTGAACAGATTGTTGTTGCTGAAAAAAACCTGAAGCTTTTTTGTATGTAGTTCTCTTTAAATGAAAGACCTATACTATGAGCTACCAAATATTTGGTGCAACAAGCTGTCATCTATTTATCTAATAATTTAGATTTTTTTTGTCTAATTATACATGTAATAGATGCTTGGCGTTTCTCAAATAGCTTCACTCCTCTAGTCCAAATACCTTTGGATGAACTTAAAATTCTATCCAAGGAAAACTTGGTGTGGCCTAATGGGTCTTGAACCCATGACCTCCAACCATAGGTTATATAATCAGTGCTGCTAACCACTCAGCCACACTCTCCTGGTCTCAATAACTTGAAAATTGAAAGATAGACTTAGGCCCCCATGATATTCAAAACACCCAACTTACAGAGAAACTTTCTGCTTGTGGAATAGACGTTTCTGCTTTCTTCCACCGTGTGTCCAGGTCACTGGGCTGCTCTTTAGACGACCATAACTTCAATGGCTCTGTATCCTGACCGAGAGAAGCATGGACAGACAGAGAACTGGGACCTTCCACAAAGTAGGAGAATGTCAATGTACTGTACTTGATGGTTTGGGAGCCATAGTGAATGAGACTGGTCAATGTTGCTGTTGAGGTGCTGTTTGCAGTGGCATTGGTGACATCGGGCATGTGGACCTCTGCTGCATGCACTGTAGAAGAAATTGTAAATTACAATTGTAAAGTAATCAATGTTTTGAAGGTAATCTAGAACAGAAGTAATATTTTGTCAAATACTCTCTAAAATGGAAAGATTTACTTTTAAGTCTTACAGACTGTTATTAGTGATGAAACTTTTCAGAGATTTAAAAATTTAAGTCTCAACAAAGTTTGTTATATTAAATCGTGTTTTCGACATAGAATCAAACATTATAATTATCAAAAATGAGCTTTTTGATTCAAAAGGAACTATAAATAAATATGCCAAAACCATTATTCCACTCTCTAAATTCCAGTGACAAAACTTTTGAATGACTATTGCTGACCTTTTGAAACAAACATAAAACCTTCTGGTTTTAAAATACATTTTGAATCATTATTAAGTTAAGTTTATTTCTAAGTCGAAAAGACTAATTTAAAATAAGTCTTTTGAGACTTAAAATTTTAAGTCTTTGAAAAGGTTCATCACTAATAACAATCTAGAGGACTTAAAAGTAAGTCGTTCCATTTTAGAGAGTATTTGGATTGTCAATTTTCTGGTCCAATTTCATAATTTTTTAAGTTCCCTTGAATGTTCAATTGGGTATATTGTGCTTGATCTGCTCACTCAACCATAACAATGCTTACTCAATTATGTGCATGCTTTCTTTTATCTATGCTGAAAAAGTGAAAAACTGATGAAAATATAAGACGGATGCAATTTTTCCAAAGTGACCTTAATTATTTATATTCCAGAACACCCCTGCATGCTTTATCATGGTTATGACCAATAATCATGAAATTGGACCAGGTAAAATCCACCCCAAGTATTTGATAAGGCATAACAATTGTTGTACAGTACCAATTGAAATTAAACAAACGGTATCTTTAAGGCTACGGTCCCTAAAACGTCCCGCTCGGCTGAATGGCGTGTTTACTGCACGTTTTTACCTACTTACACCTATCAGAATATCACAATTTTGGGCGTACATGTTGAATAGAGTCTCTAGTTTATACATGCAACTTTACTAATGATTTCACGTCCATTATCAAGGTCAAAATGACGCCTAAAGACTACTTCGAAAAAGTTAACCCTTTTTCGCCGAAACCTCCCAATTTCATGATGTTCGAACAATTCGACTGGTTTCAAATTTTGACAGATTGTAGGCTTGATACTTCTTATTTAATTACAAACAATATTTTATAAATATGCTGAGTTGATTTTGAATGATAATGTAACAAGCCCGCGTTGTTTTGCCCGAAAATCCGGACGTGAATTACGACTCTGAGTTCGCCCTGTTTGAGCTGTGAATTGCCTGTTTTAAGTATCTACATTATCTACATTTTGTCTGATATCCGCATTCGCATAATTTACTTACAAGTTGAGCATTCCAATGAGGCAAAAATTACAATTTTTATGTTTAAGTTTTTTCTTGTTTAGGTTTTAGGTCACGATCTCAACGCTGTCTTGATAGCTCAGCGGTAGATCCCTCGCTTCGTAATGAAAGACTAACCCCTGCCATAATCCATGGTTCGAGTCCCCGCAAAGGCAGTGGAAACCATTTATTTTTTCATGATTAAAAAATAGTTAGGATTCACATTTTCCTGAGCAGATGGATTCCCTTTACCCTTAAGTTCAATTTATGAACTATAAAATACAACCTTTACTTACTGTCTGACTATCCGTTAAGCTTTTTTTTTTAGGAACACTTAGTATGTAACATCATGCAACAAATGGTTAAACTTGATTTGTTCTCAATTCTGGTGTAAAATTTATATTGCATAGTGAATCTGTCAGTTGCCAGAACGGAATTTGTAACTTACCCATTACCTATACAGGCAATAAAACACATGCTGGAATCAATATATATCATGGTGAGAATATTGTTCAGATAGGCCCATAGATTATTTTCTTAAATCTATGGAACAGGGAAGGAAACGCCACTCCCAACCCAATTGAGTAAATTGCGAGGCAAATTGGCTTCAATTTTACTCATAAAATCCCATCGCATGATAAGAAAGTTAAAGATGTTTATCACAGGGACGTTGAAAGGCTGTTTGTAAATGCCCAAACACGTCCGTTGCCGATTTCCACTCACAGTGTATGTTCATAGGTTGTTTGTAAATACAGATATAGTACATTGGGGCTCTCTACACGAGAGCATCAAATCTAGATGCATCTAGATGAATGTACATTTCCGAAGTGCAGATTGTGTTCACACGCGCGTCAATCTGACTTTATTATCGTTGCGCGTATTGACGTTTGCTGAAGTCCAGTTTAATCTAGATGCATCTGGATGTGCGAAGTACAGATTGATTTGCCCGTGTGGAGAGCCCCATTGTATGTTACTACTAAAAATGAAAATTACGGGTAAAGTCTCTTTTCAATTTCTTTTGAAGAGTTCTTGAACGTCTCATCTACCTGAACACCCTTCAGGGCAGCCACCTACGTAATGGCAATTAAACCACAACACAGACAGTTTGGTCATGGATGCAAGCATTTTGATCGGAAGATTAATATATCCAAATTATTCTTATCAAATTTGTTGTTGAAGGCTTAGGGCAGCAAAACATAGATTGTACATTGTATTCAAAGAAAAAAGGGTCGACTATGTGAACGGATTTACCCACATTAGAACAGACACTTTAAATCCGGGTCCAAATATACGAGTCATGTTTATGAAGAGCTGCAAACCTTTTTTGTAAAGCTGTTAATCTTAACCGATGTTCGTAATAACGTTTGGTACACAACTCATCTTCTTTCAAATGTATGTTCAAATTCACATTGGTTGACTGTGCTATATGAATATGAAATTGTTGGTTTTCTTATCTCAGCAATGAATAATCAACTTTATCATTTAGGAAAGGCCCATATTAGCCATGTTAGCTAGGCCTATACGTAAATTTCTTGATTTCGTGGAAGGCTGTGGTAAGCTAGCCTTGGGCTATATCAACTTTTTTCTCAAATCACGTGATTCACCATTAGCCCGTTTGTTGCATACATCGAACACAACGTCGGATTTCATCAAAACTGGTCGTAATGAAGGGAGTTTAGATTCGTAGTGAAACTGACCATTGATCTGAAAATCATAGGGAGCTTTCGATTTAAATGATGGATGGTTATTCGACGGATCAACTAACCCCGGACAACTAACTTCATCAAGGTCTGTTGAGGTGAAGTTCGCCGTTGTGCTGTAAAAACATATAGGCTATACAACAAACGGGCTAAATGTAAGTTAATTGATTTGAGATTAACATATATTTTGACATATAGGCCTATATATTTTGAATTATAAATCCCCAAGATTTATGGCGAAAGTTGCACACTATAATCAATCAAGTATCTGTCGTATAGAAGATATGTCTAAAATCAGAAGTTTCTATATATTATCACTCCCATGCGGCCGTGGACCCTGTGTCAGATAACCCTCCGTATATAGGATGAACTATAAGTAACAACAAATTTAATTTGTGATTTTGCAAGGTGTCCTATTCCACATGATATATCCCATAAGAATTGTTCCTGGATAATTTGAAAACTCGGGCAACGCCTCTAGCCCTGATTCTATATTTTCAAAAATTTCTATCACTTAACTTCCCCAAGGCTAGTGTCTATGTTTGTTGAGAATGTATAGGCTACAGACTGCGTTGAACGCCAAGAGAGTATAGTCCCGTTTCTAATCAGTACTAGTGATCTTCTGGGTACAGGTGAGCAATTACACGACTGGACTGGATTCAAAAATTTATGACAAGATAAAATAGGTGTGTTTCCTAAAACTGAGTCATAAGACGAGCAGTGGAAAGTTGACACTGGTCCCATAGGTCATCTTTCCCAGAGGGGTCTACCGACATAAATATCGGCTCCTCACAGGCCCTTTAATAACTGGTTTAGACTGTTGAACACCGTTTTGAAGCTCGTGGCTGTCGCTAAATTGTGTTGCTACGAAAACGATGTCATTATCCAACTTTATGATGCGTTCCATTTTTTTTAAAGTAGAACTCATTTTAAAATTGTCTTCATGGGATTAGTTGCATGTAGGTCTAGCGTTCATTTGGGATTGAATTTAGGCTACTCTATACAAATCGTGTGCCGCCATACATACAAAAAAGATAGGATAGGCCTATCACTTTATTGCATCGTGGCAAAATCGAGATTTGCGCCGCGCACTAAATATTTTTCGTGGTCGCGTCATCGCGACACAGGGCGACGAGTCAAAAGTCTCTCTGAAACTAACTTCAACCCAGTATGCATGTCTATGCATATAAAATGCACTATGATCACATAATCACACGCACAAAACCAAATCAATGGTGCAACCCCCGGTTATTTTTTTTATAAGGGAAAGGATATCTTATCAATTCTACTCAGCCGTTCGGGGAATTAATCGCATACCTGTACAAAAGATGCTACAGAAGTCAAATGCATGAGGATGATGCCCGGCCGGGACCGGGAAGTTCTAGACCTGAATTAGGCTATGCTATTTTGATTTTTGCCTCTAAAGATAAGATGATTTCAAAGATAGGAAACATGGGTTTAGGTTATATGCGTTGAAATAAGTTGAGGTGAGATGGTTGTGATGATTTCCTAATAACAGCGTAATAATGTCAAGCGCTATGATACTACGGTGAATAGCGCAGTATAAATACTGGATATTATTTTATTATTATTAAATAAGCTAATAATACCTTGATATTGACGATTTCAGTTGGTGAAAGAATTATTTAGCAAAAATGTTTAACAGGGCTTACTATGTATTAAGTATGTTGACAGCTGAATGTGTGTTGAACATGAAAAGAGAATGTTTTAATTCATCATTCTCACAGCCTTGAAGAAAGTAAAGTCTATACCTATAGGGTCAAATTCCCGTAGGCCTATAAAATAATAGCCCGAATTGTGATGCATTCGTATAATGGCCGGATGCTTCGCGATGCTTTCCCGATAAATCGAGAGTGCACCTTTATTAGAAAACAATGACCATTGATTAATCTCTTCGCGAATGCAAAGTCCATCGCCGATGCCTTTGCGATGTCTTGACGATGTCTGGATGCTTCAGAACATTGTCGGAAAGTTCACCAAACCCTCGAAAGCTTCGGCAACGGACTTGCGATACATTTAGACAGAAGTTAGAGAGGGATTAGAATGCATTTTGAGAAGCGGACAAACAATTTAATGCTAGCATTGAAATTTCTTTCGATGCACAAGTTAATGACTTTTTTCATTAAAAAATTGTCGATCTTGGGACGAAGTCGCAACGACTGCTTCAGCAAATCTCTGGCGATGTTCTCCCAAAGCTTTCCAGACATTGCAGCAGATGAGGCAGTGGACGCCGGGAGTGGACGCACTATGAATCCTCCTTGCTCAATCTCTTTATTCGACAATCACTCCCAAATACCCAAAATAACATTTAAATTTCAAGGAAAGTTCTAAAAACTGAAATATTTTGCACAAATTGTCTGGAGTTAGAAAATGCAAACAATCGCCCAAACAAAAATTCTTATAAAAACATCTTGATAGATTTGACTGCATGTACAAATTTCTCGGGATGCTCTCCCGATGCATATTAGCAAGTCCCGATGCACGGGGAATGCATCGCGAACTTCAGGAGCCATACTGGGACCATGCAGGGCTCCAATGAAAACTAATCACTAGTTTTTACCCGTCAGTTTCAAGAGATCAAACGGTTTAAATAGGTCAACCAAGACATCTGGTGGCACATGTATGCGTCAATTGGACCTCGAACACAGAGTGATCTTTCTTATCCCACATAGCCCTGGATTCATATATCTATATAGGCACACGTGCGAGGACTAAGGATAGCCAATTGAATCTCATCTCAAAGCCGTAACTGATTTCCCGGTAATTTCCTGCTCTGGGTGATATTATGTCTTTCTGAACTTTTGATTTTATTAAATCCTGCAGTGACATTTATTTTCAAGTTTCAGCATGATATACCTGTGCTTTCTTCCTCCGTTAAGACGTTGATATTCCACGATATGTTCCCCGATGGCGTCCACCCACAAAATCCGTCGTCAAACTGACAAAGATGACCAGAGCATCCTGTGGAGAGAAAAGGATGAGAATAATAATACATCTATTTGCCTTAAAATAGAACTCACGGAACTGCGATGCATGGTGACACATTGGGTGTTTGTCTTTAGTGAAATGGATCGAAACGCGTCGAATCACATCGAAGTGGGTCGAAATGAGTGTAGAATGACTCCATTTTTGGTTAATATGGCCAAATGCAATAATTACATGTGGTGTGGGGCTGGAACAACTGATTCCAGCCAAAACCTTTAACCGAACCCTATAACCCCAACCTGTTTCGCTTATATACTCTGTAACCCTAACCCTTGCTCTAACCCAATCTCTAACCTTGAACCCATCTCTATTTATGCAAATTTCACTAAATGCAAATTTCCGCGCGAGAATTTGTATTTAGTGAAATTAGTCATATTTGGAAGCGCAAGATAGGAATAGATGGTCTGAATTTGTTCGAGGAGCCAACGTCCTATATGGGACATGGTGCATAGATAGATAGATAGATAGTCAAAATTTCGCTCCGTTTTAATATATTTCGATCCATTTGGTTCATTTCGTCTCGTTTCGACCCAATTCACTGAATACAAAAAAAACCCATTTAGAAATATGAAAAAGCACCACTTGTTACATAAGGTATAAATAAGAAATGCGAATGTATACGGTCGTATATTTTCCTATTTGATAAAACATTAACAGTGTTGACATATTTGTCAAAAATATTTTTTCTGATATTTTGATGGTTTCATCATGTTTATATATTTTTTAAATGCATATCGAGGCATTAACATCAGAACACAATAAAGTGTAATGTTCAATACTTGTCGCCAAGATAGTAGATCACCTCCTCCTTACATCAAACATGTTTCAAGGAGGTAACCCTGGTCAAATTTAAGTACATTTTAATTATACTTTTTTGATACTTATTTATACTTAATTTGTAATTACAGAGCAAAAAATACTGTCTAAGTATACTTAAACTATACTTAAATGATATTTTTCCAAAATATTATGTACTTAAAGTATACTTTTTTGGAACTTGTGTTTTTGCAACATGTGTATTGTACACTTAAATTGCACTTTTCTTGGACTTAGTCCTTTTAGGTCATATACCACTTGTACTTAAACTATACTTTTTCTGGACTTATATGTTTTCGCAACATGTTGATAGTACTTTAACTTTACTTTTCTTGGACTTGTTCCTTTTAGGCCTAACCAAGTGTACTTAAACAATACTTTTCGGACTGTACTTATTTGTTACTTAATTTGTTGGTGCATTGGAGCGTGCTCTAAACAATTGACCTTTTAGTGCATTGTTGAAATCTGAACAGCTGGCCTGTATGACCTTTAAGTTTGAAGTTAGCTAGTTGGAAGACCAGGTTGGAAGCTGAGGTTGTGATGTTGTTGTTGTGTGTATGGTTATGATGCATGAAGTACTGGATATAACATGCAGTATCAGCCTGAGGATTCTTGGTAAAGGACATCAAATATTTTAAAACTGAAAACATGCAATTTGAAATACTCCCGGGAAATACTACCATTTATTCACATGAGTGCACATTTCCCAGGATAATGATCTTTTCTATGAGTATAAGATGATGCTTGAAATTTTGAAAAGAAACACTTATGCTTTAAAATATAGTCAAGTTAGTGTTTGGAGAAGTGTCAAATCAAAAACACTAAATTAAGGTGGCTTCAAAGTATCTGTTGTGGTTGTTGCAAGATCAGCTTGATGTCGAAACTTTAGGTCCGTATGCACAAAAGAGTTAGACCGGGTCTAAAGTTAGACCTGCATTTACATGAGTTATTTTCTATTATTTTTGAAAATTGCATTTGAATCTTTAAAATCAGCTACTTACTACAGGAAGAAAATGTGAGTAAAGGTCCCTTTCTGATTTAGATTTCACTTACACCAGGTCTAACTTTAGACCCGGTCTAAATGTTTTGTGCATACGGACCATAGTGTCTAAACTAAATCTCTGAACTATCATCTCAACTTTGTTGTGCTTGATAATTTTGTCTTTCCATCGAAAGTCCTAAGCCAATGAATACTAAATTGTCATTGATATACCTTCTGTTGGTGCAACTGCAATCATCATGTTTTGAATGAAATTTAGAATGACTATGACTTGTCCATGGCATGTATTATGCAAATTTGATCACAAGTTTACTTATTTTGTACTTTCAAGCAGTTAAGTATCAATTAAGTACTAAGTCGTTTTAAAGTACTGTTTAAGTACTGTACTTATTTTGTACTTTCAAGCATTTGTACTTAATTGGAACACGAAATAAGTACAGTGGATTTAATAAGTATCGATTAAGTATATATTTGTACTTAATTGGAACACGAAATAAGCACAGTGCATTCAATAAGTATCAATTAAGTACAAAGTCGTTAAGTACGATTTAAGTACTGTACTTATTTTGTACTTTCAAGCATTTAAGTATCAATTAAGTATAAAGTCGTTAAGTACTATTTACGTACTGTACTTATTTTGTACTTTGAAACATTTATACTTAATTGGAACACGAAATAAGTACAGTGGATTCAATAAGTATCAGTTAAGTACAAAATCATTAAGTACTGTTTAAGTACTGTACTTATTTTGTACTTTCAAGCATTTGTACGTAATTGGAATACGAAATAAGTACAGTGGATTCAATTAGTATCAATTAAGTACACATAATTGGAACACGAAATAAGTACAGTGGACTCAATGGTCCATATTCACAAAAGAGGAATAACTTTAATCCAGGAATAACTTTATTTTCATTCTATTGGTGTAGTCATTTGGTATTTCGCAAACGAAGAACAAAGTTATTCAACTTGGTTCAGAACTGTGGGTCCTGGAATAACTTTTGTGAATCCGGGCCTATAAGTATCAATTAAGTACATATTTGTACTTAATTGGAACACGAAATAAGTACAGTGGATTCAATAAGTATCAATTAAGTACAAAGTCGTAAAGTACAATTTAAGTACTGTACTTATAGTATAGTTTATAGTTTAAGTATACTTAAGGGGGGTACAGTGGTCACAGATTTTAAAATTTCGATGTAACAGCAAAACTGAGATAAATGCATTACATAAAACTGCAAAGTTTTTGCTTTCAAATGCTTTTTATTTTAGTTCAAACAGACTTGTGGTTCCAAAGTTATGATCGTTTTAAGGTCGGATGTCACAAATAGTTTGAAGTTTTTCCTATACATTTGTATGGCAAAAACATCCAGCTTGTGATTTTTAACATTTTCTGTTTATTAGTTTTCTGCAAATTAGTAACATGTTTTATGAAATAGTTTGATTATTTCATCAAGAAAATACGTTGCACATCATATCAAATCAAAATTTCATGGTTGATCGCAATTCTTATGTATTTCTTTATTTTACCTCAACCTGCT
>JXSR01S019302.1:39314-65208 GCA_000969725.1 Ophiothrix spiculata | reverse complement strand
GATTATCAAGGTTATTTTGAGTAATTACAGTAGTTTTAGCTTGGTATTTGTAGAGAATTTATGTACATAGTACTATACATAGCTATACATGACAAATAAATGTTTTTAATGTTCCACCCTATATATTCTAACACACCCTGTATAATTTGGTTTGAAAATAGAACCATATAAATCCCTGATCTATAAGCTTTCCAAAAATGTATACTTTTGTAGGTCTCTGGACTTAACATTAAATGATATGTTCTGTTAAAACAAAACAGACGCATTTTGACACAATTGCTGGTGTGAAACAATTTTTTTGACCAGTTGGTGACTAGTGTCCCATTAACCTGTATCAAATTGCCAGTGTTCACCTGCATTGGTACAAATGATGTAAAGTTGAAATATGGATCGACCAGGCTGAGTCTACCAGTCTGTTCTTAGGGCAGGTACCTAAAGGCTGTTTCAACTCGCTGATTAAAGACAAATGTGACCGTCCATCACAAACAAGACGTAAATGCTCCCTCTTGTCATTTTCAATTTCTTTAAATATTTGCAAAAACCATGTTTTAAGGATTAAAATGACACCTTAATGAACTTCACACGATTTCCGGTCAAGTTAAGGTCCGTCAAAGGTTGTCAGGGCATACAATGTATAACTGAGATTAACGCATTCAAAGATCAGTAAGCCCTATATTTTCTGTTTGATTGTCTTAAAAATATGCAGATTTATTTCACATTTCCTATCATTTTCTTGAAATGAAACTTTGCTGGTATTTTGTAGTAAGCACAAGGGTTGTAAATCTGTCAAAAAAATCAATTTCGGCAAATTACGACGGAGCTCAAAATGAAGCTTCTGGCATTTACGGCTCATACGGGCTGGGCAGCCATAAAAGATCTCGTCTGAAAACTCTTGGGTACGTTGTCAATTTTATGTGTTGTGATCCATAGTTTCAACTTTCCATCAAATTGCCAATGTCTTAATGTTATATTCTCTAAGCTTTCCTAAGAGAAGAAATAATTAAACATTTCAACTACAGGTGTAATGGTATCTACAAAGAAATTAACATTCATATTCCTAGCACATAAACAATACCCTTCTACATACATGATGTATTCTTAAAATCCAATTTCATTTCCGTGAATCATCAAATTAACATGGCCACACCCACTTAATCGCTTACTTACCGCATATAGAGTGTAAATGCACTACCATCCATACTGTATTCCAACATCAGTAGTCATAAAAAATTGCTATACTCAGGGCTGTGAGTGGATGTTACTTGTTTTAGTAGAAATTAACCATTATGATTTTATCAGGTTGGTAGAATCATCTCATCACCAAAATAATATTTATTTTTTCAAATGCAACTCTAGGAAAATCTTGTCTAACCTGAGCAAAAGTCTACTTGTTGGCATTTTACGCTGAAGAAAGCATCACTTTCCAATCTTTGATTAGACAAGATCATGAGCATATTTCCAGAATTTTGTGTTAAAGGAAACTTTCCTGTATATGATCAATCTTTATTAAAATGCTATGATTTCAAAGAAAACACATATCTTTCTTTCCTAATTTGATAAAACTCCACTGTTCATGCAAAAGAGCACTTGTTTGCAATTATGGTTGAAGAACAATTTCCATTTTAAGTGGTCAAGATCAAGCCGATAAATTTAACTCCATAAGCTTAATCAATTTTTGTATGGTATCAAAGACAACACTCTCCAAAATCTCCTTCATATATGATGCATATTTGGTAAAATGCGATGGTAAAATAAGCCTTTTCTTCATCAATCTTCACTACAAGATGCTATGGGTATCAAGCAAAAATTATCTACATCCTCCTCTGATCAACAGCGTAAATCTCAAACAAAATAATAGTATTTCCTAGTAGTTTCCCATTAGAGGTTGCATTCTTGCTTTCTACATGTTGGTGGTTGCTTCAAGATGTAAGCTTTAACACCAATTGATGATTTAACTGCTGTATCATCATCTGTTTTTAAATCCAAAAATTTGGTACCAGTAAATGTGTTAATCCTCTGTCTGAACCTTGATCTTCCTTTAAAAATCTTTTTGGCTGAAATAGTGTGTGTTAATATCCTCACAAAACGAAATCATCAGAAACTGGCATCACAAACTGAACTCAAAAAAATATATAAAACATCCACAATCTAAATGAGAATTCTTCAATTATCAACTGCTATTTCATCATCTGTTTAACTCCAACAATTTTGTAAATGTTTTAATTTTCTGTCTGAACCTTGATCTTCCTTTAAAAAATCTGTTTGTCTAAATAGTATGTGTTGCTCTCCTCACAAAACAAAATCATCAGAGCCAAACTCAAATTTTTTTAAAAAATCCACAATCCGCCTGAGAAATCTCCAATTATCGCAAAATATTTGATAAAATCAGCAGAGGCTTATACACTCTTTGTTGAATCTCGACTGAATTTTAAATTGTATCTAGGTTGTTACAGACATCAGCATCTAAATGTTAAAAGATCATCTCAAATTCAGGCTACTAGTTCATACGCTTATGCCCGAGATTACCAAGTTAAATCCAACAACTTCCGACATCATCGTGTATACGCGCTATCTCAAGCAAAATCCAAATGCTAATGACAATGATTTTTCTAAATTTAAATTTCCTTGAGGTCCTCTTCAAATCAGCAATGACATTTGCTTCGTTAGACATTGTTCACTCAGCACAAATGCAAATATGGACACCTTCAAATCGGTAGAGTGCTGGTTCATTGTAGAAAATATATTTTTGCTCGCTGTTATTTTCATAGATTCAGAGGCTTATAAAAATAACTTTTTTAATGTATCTACTTAAAAAGCTTGTGCAAAATGCAGTTCTTTTTCCCAAAAAATTGAACAAACACATAACCATAAATGGAAATACTTCAGCATGAAAATCACTTAACTTTCAATACCAAATGCATTGGTGACAAATAGAAAAATGTACGCTCCATCTCATTATTCTATTATTTTTTGAAGAAAAATATCAACAATGTCCAGTTTGATGTCCATTTTTGCCAATATATTTCTACATCTCTTTCGACAATTGTTGACCCATTAACATATAAAAACAGGTTAGCAATGGATAGTAAGTAGATGGTACAGCATTTAGTACTATGATTGAAAATATAAATGTGTTACAAAATGGTTAGAAAAGGTTCAATCATGTCAATTGTGGGTCATTTTTCACAACAATCAAAATTTTTGTGAGGTTTTTCTCATAAATTTTGAGAATTTTTTGGGAAAAAATATGACTTGGCTTGCTTCAACGACAGTTGATGCAATGAACAGCCAGATTGTATTTTAAAATTCTGCATTCTATTGAGGTCCTGTAATTTTTTGATTAAATGTACTGAAAAAAGTGCCTTCAAATAGTTCAGCTTATATACATGTTTTTCCTTTATAAACATGCATTTTTTTTGCATAATACATACTTAGTTTTGATTTTGCTAGATAAAGATACTGCTGCCTAACAAATTTGTGAAAATGAAATTTGTCATGAAAAATAACATTTGAAGGAACAAATTATTCATTCTTAAAAAACACTAACTAGCAATTAATAGGATTAGAAAGAGAAAGAGAAATGAGCTTTTGGGATGAGCAATTACATACTCAATTATGATAAAGTGTGTAAATTTGATACATACAGAGATATCTTTACCTACACTAAATGGCCAAGCAAAATACTTCAGAGCTTTCAAAGCAGCCAGCGCCATGCCCACACCAAGCCCACACAAAAACATCCAACATTGTTCAGTTGATGTACATATTTTGCTAGATAAAGATACACAATTAATTGCATCATTAATACTCTTATCATTTTTCTGAATTGGGAAAATCCCCATCCAAAATGAAGAATAACTTTGAGTAGACTGAACTATTATCATCAAGGAAAAAACCAATGGAGGTTTTTTACACTGTGAAAAAACTCTAAATGACTTTTTTGCCAGTGAGAAAGATGCCAGGTAGTGAGAAATAGTTTTCTTCAAAATGGGATTTACACTACCTTCCAAGGCCTTTCACCCAACAAGATTGTCAAGGGAAGAGTGCCCTGCTATTGCCGGCTTATTGATTCCACATATCCCTTAACTTTGTCTTCCATGATATTGATAACATAAATTGCAAAGTTTTTTATGCAACATTTTTTATTGTTTTTAGTGACGTCATGCAGGCTTCAAGATTTTACTGAGCAAGGCCCTCTTACGTATTTGTTGGTTTCACCAAGGGCCTCAGGAGGAAAATAAAAGTGGTACGGCCTAAGTCCTTACGAGTAAGTTAATCTATACCAAAACTAGGGAACCAAAAGGCACCAGGCATCAGTGCTTAAAAAAAAAAAAGAAATTTGTGTGAGCCATGAAAAGTTGAGTTTTAAAAAGTAAGTAACGTAACAATCCTTCCAAACTGATTTAGTTTCTAACTAATTATGTCAACACAAATGGTGTAAATAGAGTACACATGTATTTACATCAGTGCCTTACTTGTCACTCAATGCTTATTTGCAAATAAATGCACCAGAAACTTGGCTGGTAATACATAAAAGGTATTCTAATACCCAGGTTCTAGTATTATTTCTATAGAAAGTTAAATACAAACACATAGGTTCGTATGCACAAGAGGTTTAAGAGTTAGACCAGGTTTAAAGTCAGACCGGGTTTAAGTCAAAATTACTACTGCCATAAAAGAACCCTTTGAAGCATTTTTGAAATGCAACAGTTTTTAAATATGGAAGATTCAACCAAAACCTTTACAGACAACACAAAATATAACAATATTGGTTGAAGAAAACATATTAAGCTGTGATACAAAATTTGACATAAACCAGGTCTAACTTTAAACCTGGTCTAACTCTTAAACCTCTTTTGTGCATACGGACCATAGTAATTAGTCATCTTGACTTCTCAAACTACCAGCATAGATTGTGCGCAATCTGCACTGAGAAAGATGCATTATTGACCCATTGGCAGGAATTAAAAAAGGAAGATAAGAATTAGCTAAAATATAGAAAATGGACTACTCGTGGCCAGATCAGTATTCATGTCCAGTTTAATTGAAATCTGATAAAACTGTGTCGTTGAAGAAAGGACTGCAAGGTCCAAACCATAGTCGACCTCCAAAAAAAAATATCCTACCAAACATTTGGTCGTGATGTCAAAGTGTCGAATGACTCCAAACAAAATAACTTCAACACCGAGTTGAGACGAAACAAATTTCGCGCTAGATTGCACATATTATTGAATTGCCATATACATTGGACCAAATGTTTGCTACCCGTTCATACTTAAGTTCGATGGCAAATATTTGGTGACGTCACAACCAAATGTTTAGTAGGAAAAAATTTGTTTGGAGGCCGACTATGGTCCAGCCTTAAGAAGAAAGAAATCACCCCCTGCAAATCATGAAATTGTTGGTTGAAATCTGGCAAATAACTTAGAAGAAGAAAGATTGCAAGAAGAAAGAAACCATCACCATGTAAATCTCAACTCATTTAATTCACAAAAATATTCCCACATGAAAAATTACCTCTTCCAATAAAGCAGTTTTATATGCACTTTATTGGAAGAGATGTAATAAAACTTCAAATGATATTGGAAGAAGAGATCTAAATATAAATGGCAAAAGATGATGCATAAGAATTATCTATATATGACCATCTCAAAGTGTCAATGTGTGGAGTGTGTAAGTTTAGATGTTAAGGTTGGTACAGAGTTTTTGGCACACCGAATATTCGATGCCACAACCATCTGTGTTTAAATTATTTCCCCTTATACACTAGTGCCATTTGGGATTAGAACAGACAGATTTGATGATGAAAAATAATGGGGCTAAGATTAAACGGACTTCAGCAAATGACCACAAAATTGGCATAGAATATTCAAAACAAAGAAAGCTCTGAACCAACCCTTAGGGTTAGTATACAATGAGATCAAATATACAAGAAACTAGACATCTCAAATCCTTCAGTGTTGTGGGATTTGAATTGATTAGATACTACATAGCTTACTGCAAATCTTTTAAGCTTTAGAGACTTAGTAATTCAAATTCATGTACTGAATTGAATATCTTTGATTTCCACTAAATGTAACAATTTGCAGTTTAGCTTTTCAACTCTCAACTTGATTTTCTTTGATTTTCCAAGACAACTGTGAATTGCACTATTTGCATCGCAAGCACAAATCAACATTCTATCATTTTGTATGATAAACCCCAAGTTACATGTTTTTCTATATTTTCTAAACCATGGCTGCCATTTTATTTTTTTGAAAACAAGGGGAGGAGTGGCAAGAGCAGGGAGGGAATATGTCAATGCATATCACTCAAATCTGCCTAACAAAGTAAAAAAATGCAGTATGTGTATTGCAGATAAGGCTTAAAATAAAAAATATTTGTTTTGCCCTCAGCTGGCAAGGTCAAAATGTTGAAAATCTGGGCTCTTTTTTTTTTTAATTATACTTTTTATGATTTTGTCTGGTTATGAAATGTTTCAAATGCATTTTCGGTTGATAAAACACATGTAAAACTTATGGTACAGCAGAAATCCAAACAACAAGCTCCCTTTATATTTTTACAACAATTTTCTGTGATATTAGTACTTTCATTAACATGGACCTGAATGGTAGATCATCATATCACTGTTCATATCCACAAACAAAGTCAGTCCAACAAAATCGGCTCATCTTACAGAACTTCTTATAGGTGTTGTGTATTTGTAAACATAGTTCTTAAACAAATTCAATCTCAGAAATTTTTGTTTTGATGTTCTTATAGAATTCAAAATCCTATTGGTCAACGCACGCATATGATAAGCATCGCTAGATTAAATAGATTCTTGTCTGAATGAAAGACTAGCTAGAGTAATGTCATAATTTTTATGGAGTTTTTCGACAACATTTTATTTGTTTTATTTTATTTTGGCGACATGACTTCAAGCAAGAACCAAAGAACCACAAGGAAAACAGCCTGGTGCTGGTGCCTATTCAAATGCAGTATATGGAAATAAAAAAAATGCCGGCCTGCCGGGTGTCCAATTTTTTTTCTTGGGAGGGGCAACACAACAATTTTTTATTTTTGGCCTAAAGAGGAAGCTACTTCCTTTTCCCTTGGAAAAATCCTGTACAAATGAGCAGATGATCAATACTGTTTAATAACTTAAAGCAGTCCTGAGGAAATGACAAGAAAGTCTTTTGACCCTTTAAAACTAATATTTAAATCAGGTTTCTTGATTCTCCAATTCCTGCTATTGACAATGAATATAGTCTTTAAAAAGAACAATAATTATAGTCATTCAAACATTCCAGCAATTTTATTCCAGTGAAACAAATTCACCTATATTTTATTGACTGAACATAATATTACAAACCATAGCTATTTGTAGATTCCCAGGGGTAAGGGTCAATCCTATTTGAAATAGATATAGTTTAGGGTCCCTACCACCATGGGTTTTGTTATTTATTTAGAGAAAAAAGTCCCTCCTCTTTGAAAAATCATGTTAGGGGTTGGGTGAGAAGTCTCTAATTTTAAAAATTAGAGGGCATTTTGTAAGATGGTAATTTTGAATCTTCCAGCAAGAACACTGAAATGCAGGAAATAGTTGAAATTTGCAGAAAATAAATGATATGTTCATATGTTTAACAAAAAGTTTGGGAATTGAGAAAGATAAGAAATAAGATTTTGAGTGACAAACTGAGTGAAAACAATGGTTCCTTTAAGTATAGGACCAGTTGGATTTCCTAAATTTGTTACCAAAATATGAAGTCCTATGGTGACAGCAGAAAATATGGGAGTTCATTGAGTAATGGTGAGTATGAAAAAAGAGTGTAAGAGTCTGGGTATAGAAAAAAATAAACCTTTCTGGGAACTTTTATTGTGCTGAAGAGAATTTTCTTTATGAAAAAATTCCAGAATCGCGCTAAAAACTTGCTTGTTTTTAACAGCAATTTGACATTCACCCCAAAATTTGGCTCATTTATTTGCATTTCATCATTTAATATTGCCAGAAAAAATCATCCGTCGTCAGAAATCCTCGGGATTTTTATTATTATTATTTGACTTTATATTATTATCATTATTATTTTTTAAGCTTACCAATTTTTTTTTTCTGGGAACAGCGTGGCCGCTTTACCGCAGATTTCGAAGCCTTGGTAAGAGTGTCCTTGGGGTCTTACATATGCCTAACCTCTGAAGTAGGGATGCCCCAATCCCCAAGTGGATTCTAACCCAGTTACATCTATATCTAAGGTTTATTACATTTAGCTGAATTGTGACCATCCACCACAAATGCACCTTTCCAGCTCCTAACAGCCGTAAAGTCAGCAAACTTCAGTTTGCACTACATGTCATAATTTGGTGATTTTTTTTTTTTTTAAGATTCACAATATTCATGCATTCTTCCAAACACCTGCAAAATTTCATTTTGAAAAATTGAACTTAAGTATGAAAAAATTCACATCTTTAATAGAAAGACCATCAACAGGAAAGTATATAGCTAACTGGTTTTTGAATGCGATTATCTCAGTTTCATCTCTTACTCGATGACAAATTTTGACGGGCCATAACTTGACTTGAGGATATCGGGTAAAGTTCACTGAGGTGTCATTTTAAAACAAGTAAAAAAAACCAAAAACCAACTTTATGGCTGGTTTGGGCTGCACGGTCGAAAATGAACTGTAACGTTGGCCCCTTGTCATTCAATTTTAATAGTCAAAAACATCCTTTTTAAGGATGAAAATAACACCTCAATGAACATCACCCCACCAGTGGCTTAGCCAGCCATTTTCATCAAGGGGGACAAGGCGGGGCAAAGAATTTTTGAAGGGCCCCAAATGAGTAGACACAAAATGGTACATCCCAATTTTTTACCATGGCTTCTTATGTAAAAAATAACATTTTTGGTGTTTTTTTTAAAGTGAATCTGCAGATGGTTAGAAATTCATTAAAAATGATTGACAAATCATCAGTACACCATTGGCCAATTTGTAACCAGTCGTAAGACCGCCATAAGAATAGTTTTGGCCATAACTAAAACCAGGCAAATGCTACTTGTTCATATGACCGACTTTTGATTTGTAGTCATAATACCTGTGGGGCCGCTTGAAGAATAAAATGGTACGCATGCTTGTCAGAGCAACTTAAGATCGGACCCTAAAAGTCGTAATCATGTACAGTAAATTCCAACCCTTAATATCGTAAAATATTCAAAATCATGTCGTAATACACCAAAATTGACCCCTAAATGGCGTAATGTACATTTGACCCCTTAATGGCGTAACATGCTGAAATAGACCTATAATGGCGTAACACACTATTTTCTGCCAGAAAAAACACGAATAAATACATTGGAAGCATTTTCTGTTGTATTTCTTGGAATTTTAGAATAGCTGGCAAAAAGTGACTTAAAGTTGAAAATATAGTAAAAAAAAGGCCCTTAATGTTGAAAGTTATCCTCAAAAGGTATGCCTTTTTCTGAAGACACTGACGATGTCAATGGCTAAAATCCGACCCTTTTACGATATTTTTTATGACGGTATGTGTACCACTTTTTTCTTTGAGCGCTCCAGGGACATACTAATGCTGTATATTTCAGTGCAATGTAAGCAAGCTGATTATCAACATGTTGTTTTACCTCCAGCTCTAACCATCATTATATTTGCTAATGTAGTTGGGGGTATATACATGCGTCACTATTAAGACCATGCTAACCATTTAAGCAATCAAGCATTCTATTATGGCTAATTTACCATTAAGTTGGCATTAAAAATTGATCAAAAATAACACATCCAATATTTATTCAACAAAGTAAAATATTGACATTTTTAAGAGAACATGACATACATTTGACAGTTTTCTATTATTATTAAAGCTTTCATTATACAGGGTAGCTTCTTCAGTGGCAAAGCACTGCTATTCTAGAAGGCCCTGTTAAGTTGAAATACAAATAAAATATATAATTACAAAATATTTACAAGAAATGATTTACAAACAATGTTTATACAATCATACAAGACTATGCAGGGTATAGTAAATTTGATATCATATATTTCCCTTTGACTGTAACTAAATCATGTTGAAAGCATCCTCCCAGTCATACTCCCATATTTTCCCATATCAATTGCTGTCTACAATCATGGATTAAAATTAGTTGGTATGAAAATATTAATCTGTACAGTGTAATTCCCTTTTTCCATCAAAAAGTAGCGATTTTAGCATTTTTCGGGGTATTGATTGGCAGTTTTTGTAAAACTGAGAGATTAATAAAAAAGTGAAAAAAAAAAACCCTTCTGTGTAACTATCAATTTAGATAACTTTCACCTAAACCTAACCCTACACCCTTACCCTACACCCTTACCCTACACCCTAACCCTACACCCTAACCCTAAATTAAACCTAACACTAACCCTAAACCCTAACCTTAACATTCTGGATGGGACCTAAAGTACACTTGGTCCCAGGGGCGTCGGAAGGAAAATAAAAGTGGTGCGGCCACTGGTAAAAGTGGTGCGGCCTGTGGCCCATTAGTTATCACAAATAAGTAAACAACCTAAGCCGCAGAAGAAAGTAGTTACTAAAAACGAATATATACAGTACTATCTTATGGGTAATGATGGTAGGACCATAATAGAACACATTAAATTAATTTAAATTGATTAATTTTTATTTTTTGACTGAAAAGTGGTGCGGCCAAAGCCCACATGGTTCCGACGCCCCTGCTTGGTCCTCACCTATTTTTGAAGATTCTTGCTGAAAATATTTTTTCAAGAGTTGTTAAAAAGTGGTCGAAAATGTTTTGATTAGTGTCTTACAAGCAAGATAATTAAGTAAGTCTTTAATCAAAAATCTAATGCTGTAAGAAGATTCAACGAGAAATTACTTTTTTGTTTAATATGACATACATTTGTATGAGATACTGTTCTAGTTTTAAAGTTAATAATCCCTAAAAATAATTTTAGGGATTGTAAGGTTCCAACATCCCCCTTAAATATATTAAATATATCTAAAACCGTCATACCATCAAAAGTTTCACTAACCAATTATCAATGAAATATAATCTAGACCAGGAAAAAAGGTTTTCCGTTTCAGTTTGGTACTACAGAGTCAATACTGTATTTAGTTATAGCCATAGATTAAAGAAAGTACAGATAGGAAACTGGTCTATTTGCACCCTAAAAATTGGGCTAAGTTAGGGATTTGTCTACGCGGGCGCTATGCCTTGACCAACGCTGCGCGAGTGTGTATTGACCAAGCTCTGCATTCTGTCTCGCGCTACTATTACTTGACTACAACGCAATACGCATCTTACAATTTACCGCCAAATTGTGCATTAGCAAGGAACAGTGCTTGGCTGGCTCAATAGCTGCATTCTCAGTCAAATTATCATTCAGTTGCCAGAGTACAGTTATAGCATTCAATTCATATCAGCAATTTTGTTTAAGATTGTAGCCTTATCTACCAAAATACATTGGCCTTGTATTGAAGAAATATCAGAGAATATCAAATTTACTCATCAAAAGAAAAAAATGCTTAATTTTGACAAGCAAATATATAAGTTGATGCGTAAGAGTGACCTGACGTTGAATGATGATCAATCTAATAAACATTATCATATTGCCTTAGTGTTATTATATTCAAAGTATTTCAAAGCAAATTTATTCATCATATCTTGTGAATATTTTGAAGTGTTTTGAACTGAGAATATTTTCACAAAATAATTATGGATTATATTGCACCCCATCACAAAATCTTTGCATATAAGCTTGCATGGTAAAATTTTGACTTTATTCAGTAGAAAGGAAAAAAAGCCACCAGACATAATTCACTTGAAGTCTCAGTAACACATTAACGAATAGAGTCCAACACATAATTACTGTGCGTTGTTTGACCATGGAAATAGATGTATAAGAATGGCCAAAACATTGTAGAACTCAATACGTTGATGTTTCACAGTTTCTCTCAGGCCTAAGGAAAAATCTTTAAAAATCAAGCTTTTATCGCAATTCTTTTTTACAAAGTTTGAAAATGATTTTCATACTGTTCTACTTTTTTAACTGATAAAAAGTTGTTAAAAGTAGACCACAATGTGATCGTAAAAAAAGGCCTAAAACGAAATTTTAAAAACATTATGCATTAGCCTTTTTGACTAAAAAACACATATACACACAAAAACACAAAGGGTTTTTTGAACCAAAGGAACCAGAGATGAACCTTTTATTTTTTGGCTTTAAATGCCCCTACAAGAATGCAAAATAATCTTTTCAAAGGTCTTAACAACACATAAAAAATAAAATTGACTTTATTTAGTAGAAAGACAAATGATAAAACCTGACAACCTTCTGATGCATTTTTCACAAAGTCTCTAAGAAAGGCTGCAAAACCGTAAATAGGCAGATTTGCCCAGCTAAGGCAAAAAACAAAAAAAACTTTCACTCTGTTTTACGGACCTGATTGACCCAGATTTTGCATTTTGAAAAGTTTTTCCTCTAGTTTTGCAAAAATCATGTAAAGTCACTAGGGGCATGATTTTCATGAAAGATTGATTACTTTAGTTAGAAAATGAAATTCATTGACATTTTTCATTTCTTTTGATTTGATTTTTAAGGCCAATTTCAACCTCCAGAAAAGAAAGAGAAAAAAGGCTGAAGAAACTGACCCTGATTGAGAAGTCTGTCAACCGCCAGTAAAACTATGGACAAAATATTTAATCCTTTCTTCAGTAGACAAAGCTAACATGGTATACATGTAAGCAATAACTTGTGCTGTGCAAAAGAACCAAGTGTAATATTAGGTCTTAATTGTTTACCAAGTAAATGCTGTAATGCACATAAATGCCTGCATTGTCCATAATATACTTAAAGTGAATGGTTCGCAAAGAACAAAACTAAAAAATATACCACTAGAAGGCAAAATTCAAATCTTTACATTTAATCACACCTAAATCTTATCACAGATTTAGGTAATAAAAAGAAATGAAATACTAAATATGCAGTAAAAATGTACTTGTATGATAACCTTATCAAGAGTTCTGATGTTGACCCAACATTTTCCAAAAATCTGTAATCAGTTATTTTGGAAATAAAAATCAGATATAAACCTAATAACAGTAGACAATGTCAGATTTTTGTGAAATTAAAATCTTGCTTTGACAAAAACATACCTTGCATCATATCTGAGCCAGAAAGGAAATTCAAAAGGTTGCTGTTTGCCAGATCCATAACTAGCTCTTCTTTGACCAGACATTTTGGAAGAAAAATCACAGACAAATCAAACTTATAATGGACATTGTAAGATCCAACTCATCTTCTCAGTTCTGGTTGCATCTCACTTGAAATTCCACAGACAATAACTCCTGCATAAACTTTGTATCACAAGCAAACTCTTCCGAAGTATTTTCATCTCACTTCTTAAGAAAACACATCTGGCAACTCATTTTATCTGATAAATATTAGTGCAATTGTTGCCTTTTCTTCCCACATGGGATATCCAATACAATAATTCCATAGTGCCATTTAACTGCTAATTACAACACACACCAAGAGATTCTTCCTCTCCAAATCAATATCTCCTATGCCTAAAACACACTAAACATCAAATGGCAATTGCAAAATAAACAAAAATTATAGTTCATATTTAGGTCAGAAATCACCAGTCACTGATTTGACCATCTCCGAATCGTACCGTCCATCAATCTCTGCTACATCCATACCTTGGTTGGCTAATTCCCACAATGCAAAGTCCTAAAGCTTAATAAGTCACTCACTGCATTCATTCTTATAGTTATTACCCCGGGGGTTATTACACGCGAGACAACGGCTTACAAAAGATTTCCTCTGTTGACGAATATAAACATCAATTTTACGCATAAATACCTGTGTAATTACTTGACTGATAGGCAGCAGATGAATTACGACAAGCTTGTCACACAAATTAACTTCCTCTTCATGCAAATCTGCATAATTTGCCTCTCATGTCATTAATTTACCCGGCATCATTAAAGGATAATTTTCTGCTCATTAATAACTTCATTTTAAGTGTGTTAAATCATGATTTCAAAATACGTAGGTATTAGTGTCCTTGTTCACTTGTTATAAGCTTCATTACAATATCCACTATGTTGTTTAGCTGTTTTAAAACTACAATTTTTACACAGTACACTCCAATTCACTTTTGAAACCATACAATGAAATACTTAGGATATTTTTGTTTTCCCTGTAAACTTTCAAATGCAATAAAATGTCTATTTTGCCAATTCTAAGGAAAATCTCTCTACTTAACGTTTATATAATGTCAAGGTGTGCTATATTTCAAGCATGGTATCCCTGACTACGAATAAAGAACGTATAAATCCCTAACCACTTATCAAGTTGTGTCACGAGGTTTATGAAAATAGTCACAGGTTACTATGGCAACTGCTTTATACAACTACATCAGCGTGGAAAATCTTGTAATGTTAACAAAATTTGCGTATCATATTAAGGATAACATCAGGGCTTGCATGTGAGCTGTATTGTCATGCTTTGCACGCCGCGGTCAGTTTTAATTTGATAACTTCTCATCAAAGAAAGCTATTTAGAAATTGGTAGAAGATACAGGTCATTATTCATATAGGAGTAGAGTGGGGAGCAGAGATTTCTACTGACAGAATATGTATAACTGGCCAGATGCTCGTGCTTTAATTAAATTCTTTTTATTACACAGGCTCTTTTTGTGAGTGGTATGTTTAATGTTTAAACCTAGGCCCGTAGCCAGGCATCGCATCCCCCCCCAAAAAAAAGGTCAATGAAAATTCCCTAAATATCCACCAAAAGAACACCAAAGCACCTATACACGTAAATGTAGGTCATTTTTTTAATAATATACTAGACAAAATGCTTGGGAAACTGTTGAAAACCTTTTTTTTTTTTTTGCTTGTCACTTAGTCAAAACCACTAAAATTAGTTTAGGGTCGAACAAAAAGAAAGTTTTTCCTCCATAAGGTCCATTTTTGGGAAAAACCGCACTGCCCCCTTGAAAAAATCCTGGCTACGGGCCTGTTTAAACCTATTCTCAATAATAATAAACTCCAAGTTCAGAATTGATTTTCAAATCCTATCTAAGCTATTCATATGAGAAGATCTTAGAGGGATGGCTTAGAACTGAAGATATTAGGTTAGTTGGTACAGCATGATGCCAAGGTCCTAGGTTTGAATCCTGGATGGTCGGTCACTGACTGTCATTTATGTTGTGTGGTTGTCCAGTTCAAAATCATGTCAAATAATTTTTTGTAAAGCAACAAAAAATCACAAGGAAAATCATATAGAAGGTAATTTAAAACTCAGAAAATTTGAGAATAACCAGAAGCAATTACTACAAATGTAGGCATATACCATTGAAAGTTAAGCTCTTATAAATCTTCACTTTCACTTGACTTTAAGATTTAAAAATTGCTAAAATGTCTCATTTGTGCATCTTGTATTGATTTTCAGATTGCCTGCCTATATAACCATTTTAATATCACATTATTAATGTGTGCCCAGATGCTATATTAATGCTAAAAAAGACTGGCAACTGTCACTTTCATTTTGATAACTATTGATTGGTTTGAATTTATTTGCAATTATTAAAAGCAATCTTAGTCAAATCAGGGCTTACAACAACATTTCTCCTTTTTTTCTGATGTTGCATGTAAAAAATCCTATTTTGGTAGATATTGCATGTAAAAAATCCTATTTTGGTAGAACTAAAAAATGAAGGTTTTCAGCAATTTTCAATGATTTAGGAAAGATCCTTCAGGGTAAAACCGGAGCAACTCAACATGCCATGTATGTGAAATCAATTGATCATTTATGATTTTTTAAACGAAAATGCAAGGATGAGAGGAATGACTCTTTAAATCTGACTAATGTTCGACTGCAAAAGTAGATAAACCATAATGTCATATAATTTTCATATTTATAAAACATGACAAAAAAGTGGATCATTTTGACATTTCTACACAACTGCAAACTCTATGACCAAAAGTCCAACGTTGTACTTGGTTGTCTGTCAAAGAGTCCATCAAGCAGAAAACCAGGCTTGCTTCCAACTTGGAAAAGAAGAATAAAAGGAAAAAGGAGGAGGAGAAGGAGATAAAGGAGGAGGAACAGGCAGAGGAGTTAGATAATGGGTAGATTTAGGACAAAAACACTGGCCTTTCATTAGCACAATTGTGATGACTCACCCCGAAAAGGGGGACTTTGCGACAGAACACTTTTCAAGATACTGGTGAAAATAGGCAAAAAAAAGTACAGAAAATAATAAGAATTTTCGATAATAAGAATGCCTTGATCAATTTTAATAAGTAAGGTGCCATTTAAAAACTTGAAAATACTGTAACAGATGAAAATGGTAAAAGCAAAATTGATATCATATGCAAAATCCCCCTTTTTCAGGGTGAGCCAACACAATTCTACTTTTACTTGATAGCTGGGCTTGCTTCTGGGCAACCCTTCTGGCTGGAGAAACTCAAAAAAGTTTTTTTGGTTTTTTTTGTTTTATTAAAAGGACATCCACAACCGGGTTGCCCGTATCTTATTGATTTTACATGGCATTATAAGCAAAACTACAATGTAACAACAATTCATACTCAGTAAAAGTATTACAAACATATGATCAAATAAATGAAAATAGAATTAATCATCTGGTTCTCAACAAGAAAAAGTGGAGCAGGAATTGGACAACACTTGAACATTGAACAAATGACAATCAGGAAAAACTGAGAGGGTAGCCTGATTGGGTGGGATGTATAAGGGCTTCCCCAATTCCAAACACATCAAAAAATGCATGAAGATCATGTCATCAGCCCAAAGAAATTTGTGGAATTCGATTTTCATTCTTTTTTCAATGAACAATTTAAAAACTTTTTTAATATTAACAGATTGGCCATTTGGTCACATTCAAGAAAAAGGTGTAAGCTAGTTTCCACACAGTTATGGCATAGGGAACAATTAGGGTTGTCAGTAATTTTGAATGTATGTAACTTATCATTACAATAATTGCTGTTTTGTAACATAGGATAGGTTTTAAACCAATGTTTATTGCAAGTTGTATTTGAATTATGTGGTGTTTTATAACCGTATAATTAAAAACATTGACACATCAATGTTTAATACTGCAAGCATATATTCCCTGTGATAATTATAATCAGATTAATGTCCGAGGACCCGGGTTCAAACTATTCATGTGGCTTATTACATCAATTTCAATTCACCCATGCAAGAAGCACTCAATCACAACAAGGTGAAAACTAAACCTTTTTTGATTTCAAGCAAAAAATCAGCTTTTTTATTCGACCATATGAGCAGTTGTTTCAGTCATACGTTTGTTACTCGGTACGTGAAAAGTATTTTTTAATCAGAAATTTTGATTTTATTTCTACCCGTGCATGAATGAGCACACATTTTCATTCAAAAATGTCACAAATGTTACCAAAAAGTTACACCAAAATGTCACAAGCGTTACCAGACGTTACCAAACAAAACATTGCATTAAAAGAAATCCTAACGATAGAATTTCCTACCACTTTTATAAACTATTTGTAAATATGTTACCAGTCATCTGTGAAAAGCGCAATAAAAAAATCGCTAACATGTCAGAGAATTTTTACTTTGAAGTCATTTAGAGCAAAAAACCATTTCCGTGCGAGGTCACAAACGTTACCGAACGTTACATGAACTTTATTCAGTATTTTGGCAATTATTTTAATCTTTAAACACCTGCATGTCTTGATACCACCAATGAGCACCATTATTAACAACAAACTCGTTGATATAATGTTTATGCTAGGTTCTGTGGCCATTTAAAAGTGAAATTTTCAAGTTTTTCGGTCACAAACGTTACTTTGGTGTCACAAACGTTACTTTGGAATCACCCTGCTGTGATATATTGATATATATATATATAGTTTGGACCAGTTGCTGAAGTCAACCTGACTGATGCCGTTCAGCGAATTTTGGCATTACACATCTAATACATAAGAAGTATGCTCTAACCCTTAAAACTGCCCGGGGTAACTGGGTATTCTGACCCGGTAACCACCCGCATTACCAAAAAAGTGAGACCTGGAGAGTCTCTCGAAACTTGCAATATAGGTACCTATAGGACCTGGTACTCTGTAAGTCTCGCATAGGGTATCAAATTTGTCCCTGATAGAGTATCAAACTAGTATAAAGAAAGGTTAAATTAATGACAATGGTGCAAATTGAGTTTCAAATACCTAAAAACACTTCTTAAAAGTGGTCCAATGGTGTACAGTTACATTTTACCAATGATTTCTTGTAATAATTAATTCGTTAAATTTGCATATAGTCTCAGATAGGGTATTCATTTGAACAGGTATGGTCTTGGATTGGGTACCCATTCCAACAGATATGGTAGATTTATGGTCTCAGATAGGGTATCATTTCACTCATTTGTGCCAGTTGTTGGTCTCATATAGGGTCACCTTCGGAACCTGTGGAACTTTGGTGGTTACCCAGACAAAAATATCAGTTACCCCTCCCCCAGGTATAACTGATGTGTGACTCCAAATAAATAGACTTTAAGGGCCAAAACATAGTCGACCTTCAAACGAAACTTTCACTGCCAAACATTTGGTTGTGACGTCACCAAATATTTGCGATTGAATTTAAAGTATAAACCGGTAATAAACATTTGAAGCAATGTATATGGCAATTCAACCTGTGTGCAATTTAGCACGAAATTTTATTTTGTCTCAACTCGGTGTTGAAGTTATTTTTTTGAAGTCAATCGTCATTTTCATGTAACGACCAAATGTTTGGTATCAAAAATTATGTTTGAAGGACGACTATGTTTTGGCCCTATAGCTATAAAAATTCATTGGGGTAGTGTAAAAAATTGCAACACACGACTTTTTGGTTAAAATAAACTGTTGATGATCTCCCAAACAACATATCCAAAATGTTGAAAAATGTGGGGTTGTTAAAATTGGTTAATTTGCATAAAACCAAGTGGCTGCCAAATTTGTCGCAGAACCTGAAATGATGCTTGGTGTGGAATGGAGCTTACTTGGGCCACAGTGGTCAGCAAACACCTGTAAAGTGTGCAGAGGCGACGTGTAATTACAAATCTGGGAGGCATAGCACACTGTAAATCCCAATATTTTTATATTTATTATGTTTAGCTGGAGTTCAGAGTTTGTTAACAATACAGGATAATAATAATAACATCCAGTATTTATATTGCGATATTCACCATAGTAGCATAGCACTTGACATTATTATTAGGATGTTATAAGGAAATCATCATAAGCAATCTTAAGATGCCGACCTATCGGAACTTAGATTGTAATATTTTCCAAATAGCTACCCAATGCGTTTGAGACAACGAAGCCATCAAGATTAAATGTTTTGTCAATGGACATAGCCCGTTGGCCGTAGCGGGGCTCGAACTCGCAACTTCATGATTCGGAGTCCTGCTCTGTTCCACTAGACCACACAAGCTCCCAACACATTACTCTCTCTTTCTCATATTGCTGTAATTACCTTGTTTGGGAATTCGGTCTGTTTGGGATAACCCCCCCTGTGTTCTGGATTACCCCGCACTTCCCCTATTCTATATGTGACCCGTCATATCGAAAGGTACCATAAGGGTCCCAAAATGAAAAACGATTTTTGGTCTCATCTGAAAGATTATATTTTAATCTTTATAATGACATCTTGCTTTTGGTTATTGGGTGTTTGATTGCAAAGTTACATCCAAATTGGTAAAAGGCATCGGGCTGATTCAGAAAACTATAATTCTGAGAAAATCAAGTTTCTGTACTGGTAAAACTTGAATGGAGAAAGTATTTTTGTCTTGGTTTTTAAAAACATTTGTCTTATGTTTTGGATGTTGGAACCTGATTAATATGATAGAATACGCTTCAAAGGTAAAGTTTCTGATGAAATTAGAAATTTGACCTTGGACGTGATTATTGACTATGCTCAGCTTCAATGACTCGTATCTCGTAATTTACTATGCTGACCTTAAGGTACCTTTCGATATGACGGGTCACATACTGTTTCATTTTTCAGCCTCTAATCTAAAAGTCAATACATGTATAAAACAATATTTCATTTAAGGTGGTTCTAACGGCTACGCGGTGTCCTGCACAGCATTTGTTCAAAATTTCACAGAATGTGCAGAATGATGAAAAAAACTTGTATTCCAAATTATGATTTTTTCCATCGAAGTGTTTTTGAGTTATGCTATTTTTAATTTTCAAATTTCCCATAGACTTTGTACACGGCAAATTTGGCCACAATGAAAATTTCACAAAATTTGACAAATTTCTGAAAATAATACTGTTTACAAAAGAATTTATTTTTGTGGCAGTAGTTCACAAATGAAACTACTTTTTCCCCTTTGCATTGCAAACTGATCACAGATTGTCATAAATTTTGTTTTGAAAAAATTCCCTTCATCGTTTACAAACGAGAGACTTCTAATGTTTCTACTTCCCAAATATTATTGTGTTAATTTCTAGAAACACTGAATAGTCAGATTTCTCAGAATTTTCATTCATACTTCCCATGCTTCAATTTTAACAAACAAGGTGTCAAATGAAAGCTTATCAAATTTGCAACAATCTCTCGTTGGCTTTTAGAATTTAAGTGTTTCTAGAAGATTTTACAGGTGTTTGAAAATATGACTAAATTTAGGAACTAAAAAAATCATTTTTCTTGATAATGAAACACTTCATTGCAAAAAGCCCACGAGAGAATTTAGCTATTTTAATCTTTCACCAGCCCCTAAAATTTGAATGTCATAGCACATTCCCTCTTGACATAAAAATTCAAAAACTCTGATTTTTTAGGGAATTTTCAAAATATAAAGAAAAACATAAGAAATCGGCCGAATATTATAAAACTTAATATATGTAACCTTTGAAGGGTTTTCTTTAAATGGAAACAGGTTTTGGTTCCCATTCCCAAAAGCTTTTCACTTTATACCCAATTTTCTGACATGTGTAAATAGCCGTTAGAGCTACCTTAAACATGGTTTTTTATATTCCAGGCATGGTTAACATTACTTCCCTCCAATGATTTGAAAACCATAACAATGCCCTCAGCAAATAATGTTTACCAAAGTATGGATACCCTTCAGGGCTGGCTCAGGGTCCACTATCATACAAAATATTCACTGCAACAATTACCTGTGTATAAGTTATTTACACCTATCCACTAAATAAAGGGGGAGGGGACAGCCTGTATTTTACAGGTCGGAAAGCCCATCTCTCTTTCGAAGCAATTGTGCCAGACTCCACAATTTATTATATTTGCGGTGAGGGGATCACCACATCTCCTTCGCTGTGAGTCAGCTACCTTCTCAGCACTGAAGAAAGCCGGTACCCATTTGACACCTAGGTGAAGAGGAGCTCATTTGGGTAAGTATCTTTGCTCAAGGACACAACACACACCGCCCACCGGATTCGAACCCACGACTCTCAATGCCCAGTGATTAACAGCCCGCTAGGCAACACATGTCCCTATGCACTTATGCACTTTTGAATTAGAAGGAGATTTGATGACGAAACACTGATATCATATGTATACTCTCATACAGAATATATCGTGAAATAGTCGTGACTCGTTATTACACTGATATACATGCAATCTAGTTGAACAACAAATACTTTTTGCATAAAACTGGCATAGAATATTTTATACAAAGAAGAACTCTAAACCAGTGTGCACAAAAAAGTATACACTGGAATTTAAATGAAATTAATTCACAAATGTGGGCGTTTTAAGTTTAAAAACCCTAGCAAAATGAAATTCATCATCATAGTACAGCCTTATAATAGAGCCCTCACAATCATTGATAAAATAAGAAAACAAGCAAGAGGGACACAGTTACCATGACAACCACACAGAGTACTCAGGATGATTTTATGGAGAAATCAGGTAAGAGAAACATCAAGAGAGCCACCATAATGTACAGCTCTATCTTGAGAGCGCTGTTGGAGGCAAATGATTATCGCATGTTCAGGGGGAGGCTGGCCATGATTTGCCAGCATTTCGAATTGCAATCTAATCATCCAATTTTTTAAAAATCTGTTTGGATATACCCAATCACCTTCAGACACCTGGAGACACCCATACAGGCTAAAGGTCATCTCCCGTAAATCCATTATATGCATTGATGTAGCTTTGGATGTAGCCCGATGAGGAGAGGAGGTAACTGAGTTTCTAGCCGGGTAACCACCCATGTTACCAAAAAGTGAGACCTGGATAGGTCTAGAGACTTGCAATATAGGGTATGTAAATCAACCTGGTACTCTGCAAGTCTCACATAGGGAATCAAACTAAGAAAGAATGGTTGAATAAATGACAATGGTGCCTTAAATTGTCAATGAAAGTGCTTCAAATACCTAGAAACACTTGAAAAATGGTGTACAACTACATTATACCTATGATTTCTTGTATTAATTATTTCGTCACATTTGCGTACGGTCTCAGATAGGGTATTCATTTGAACATGTATGGTCCTGGATAGGGTATCCATTTGAACAGATATGGTAGATTTATGGTCTCAGATAGGGTATCATTTCACTTATTTTTGGTCTCACATAGGGTCACCTGTGGACCCTGCAGAACTTAGGTGATTACCTGGACACAAATGTCAGTCCCCCCCCCCCTCGGTTGGATTCTTATGTACAGGGGTGTGCGGCCTGAACCTTGACCTTGAACCACTAACCCATCTTTAAAGATCATCTTCCCATGTTTAGTAATTTCTTGCAAAATATGGACCCATGTTTAGGAATTTTTCATAAATACTTACCTTTTTGGTAGTCAAATCTCAAGGTATTAAATGAACAAATACATGAGAAACAGGATTTTAGTAAATAACCATGTTTAGGGATTTTTAAGCAAATGTGATCCCATATTTAGAGATTCTGAATCTGAAACTAGGGTCAATGTTTAGGGATTTTACACAAAAAATAATCAATTTTTGTGGCATGTCCCACATACCATTTCTATGGAAGTACCCACCCATGTTGTCTCTATTCTGCCGATACCCAAAGATCTTATCATGAAGGCCCTCCTTTTTACAGTAAAAAAGATATTTCAGCACATTTCTTGATAAGGCCAAAAAAAAAGAACTCTGCCTCAGCTTACTTAAGGTCAAAACCCTAAGCGCTATGCGGTTGTTGTTGTTTTTTTGTTTTTTTAGTAAAAAAGGACTTCCCGGATGCGGAAATACCCCTAATTTTTTTGTATTGCATTTTTCGGCCACTATTTTTTTTTTTTCGCGGCCGTTTATTTAACTTTTTTTCCAGCAATAGGAAAAAAAGATTTAAAAAAATGAAAATCTCTCAAAAACCTAAAAAAATTTAAAAAAAAAGCTAAATTTGGATTTTTAAAAGTTATGCGCACTGGAAGCTGAGACAGACTTTTTTTTTCTTTGGCCTAACTTGGACAATTCTACCTTTCATGATTATTGGGTTGGCTTCTGGGCCAGCCCTTCTTGAGAAACTCAAAAGAGAAAATGAACAATAGTCATTCTAATTTGATACATGCAAAATTTATTAAATAATTTGTACTGCAAGCTGTATATAAATTATGTGGTGTTACAACATCATTTAATAAATTATTTTAACAAAACTGTCATGACTGTAAAACAATATGATTAACAGGCCTTGCTTGATGAAGGCTTTGGCTAGAATTATACGCAGGTATTTGACTATGCGTTAATCTGCTAATTTTGCACATCATGTTGACCACTAATGGGATAGGTAATTTGTTTTTAATTTAGGGATGATCGTTCGAAAATACAATCATCACAACATACCACAAAAGAGCTGATCAATAGTTGAGAAAGGCGATGTTCTTCTTAAATAGACGGAGCTTTAATTAGGCCAACCTCTAGTGATTAAACAAGTACTCCTATATGACGGTGCAATTGCATTAAATGGATTACCCTGCCTAAAGAAAGATTAACAAAATAAATAAATAAAATCTGACATGAAGTACAGAGACGCTATGACCAGCAATAGCAAGACAGATAGAGAAAACTTCAGTCCTTTCACTGACAAATAGGGCGATTTGGGGGATGAAAAAAGACAAAAGACGGTAAAATTTAAAAATATACTACAAGATAGCTTATAAGATAAGCTTTAAAATGGTATAATCGCATAGACTTTTGGTTGAGCAGAATTAAAATGGTAATGAAAAACTTCCAGCAAACACTGTTTCCCCTTCTGTTTTCAGCTGCTCATTGAGCATGAAAAGTTGTGCATTAAGTATTGTTTCTTATGGTGGCTTAGCACTGATAGAATTCTTACACAAAAAACAACCAATTTTTTGTGGCATATCTCCGCATACCATTTCTTTGGAAGTACCCACCCATATAGTCTGCTATGTAAAATGCATTAAATGACTGCAGATCCCCACTCAGTTGTTGATCGATTCTGCTGATACCCAAAGATCTCATCATGAAGGCCCTCCTTTTTACAGTAAAAAAGGGACGTCAGCACATTTCTTGAAAACTTGGACAATTTTAACTTTCTTGATTACTGGGTTAGCTTCTGGGCCAGCCCTTCTTGAGAAACTCAAAAGAGAAAATGAACAATTGTCATTTAAATTTGTGACATTCAAAATTTTGTAAATGATTTGTACTGTAAGCTGTATATAAGTTATGTGGTGTTACAAGTCATCATTTAATATATTATTTGACAAAAACTGTCATGACTGTGAAACAATTCAGTATGGAAGTGATTACGTAACTCACCCAGTTACTGGATCACTCACATCCCCTGACAACAGTAAGTACAATACTTTTGTGTGGTGATCATTTCGATCATGGTTCAAAACAAGAAAGCGTGATCCAGTTGTCTGGGTGATAATCGGATGACACGTAACACTTCGATACTGAATATAATTACCAGGCAATTGCCAAAGCGAAAACTTTAAAAGTGTTTACATTAATCAATTCAAACTTTTACAGGTCTCTTGATTATTCAACACCACATAATGTACATACAGTTTACAATAAAACTTGTTTGAAAACAGCCTGAAGCTCAAAGTTATATGACCATTGTCATTTTCTCTTTTGAGTTTCTCAAGAAGGTTGGCCCACAAGCTGACCCAGTAATCAATCTATAGACCATATCTATAATTGACCTACTCCCGCCGTTGATGGGGTAAATCCACAGAATCGGGCGGGTAATCGGAACTCAGAACGAGGCCAAGTATGATAAATACACTACTTGATCTCGCTCTGAGTTCCGTTCCCCGTCCGATTATGTGGATTTACCCCATCAACGGCGGGAGTATGTCAATTATAGATATGGTCTATAAAGAAAGAATTTCCCCAAATCCAATACTTGTGCCATTGCATAAAAAATTGGTCTTGCTTGACGAGGTCTTTGGCGAAAATTATGCGCAGGTATTTGACTATGCGATAATCTGCTAATTTTGCACATCATGTTGACCACCTCTCCTTCCAAAGCATGGAAGGAGAGGTGACAATGAGGGTCTTGAATGTCTCTTTCTCCCCTTATGCTGATGCTGTCTACAAATTGTTGCAAATTAATGCAGAAACGGGATTGACTCGCACTCATACACAAATATGTCACAACACTCATTTGTCACAACACTCACAGTTTTTTTGGAGAATCACCAATGTCTGGGATTGCTTCCAAGCAAATAAGCAAAAAATCATTGCCTCCCCAGCATCTTACTATATATATGTGTGCAATTTCAAAACCCAGCAGACACAACTATTAGTAGGCAATCGGGACGAGACCCAAGGAAGGGTGAAACTGGCCATGGGCGTATAACATCACAATTTTGGTATGAACTTGGAGAAAACACTCCAGTGCATGTCTCCATGGAGTCTGCAGTAACTTGCAAATGTAGAAGTGTATTTTCTAAGCTAATTTGCATAA
>JXSR01S019302.1:16647-30006 GCA_000969725.1 Ophiothrix spiculata | reverse complement strand
TTAAAATATGCAATTCATGCTTGGTTCCGCGAGGTGCGTAAACCATGTCAATTTCTGAGTGTTATTTTGCCGATCGTGCGATGGTCTATATATTAGATTATTAATAACCTGAAACTATTTTGTTGGGAAATAACATGAAATTTTGCAACTTAGACCCAGATAACTTAGAGTTGAAAAAAAAAGGAGTCACATGTATGTTTCATTTCCTGCAACATAAAAAACTACTTGTGTGTGGTTTTTTTTCCTAATCTGAAATACACTTATTGCATTTTCACTTTGGTTTGCTTTATTACTCTATTCAGCAGACGCATTGTGATGCTAGCAAACAATTGTTTCTAATTAATTGTTCTCTTGCATTACAGTGTTAATAATCATAAAAGGCAAATAACCAAATGACATTTGATTTACAGAAATAGCACAAAAATGGCATACTCAGATTCTGTCATACGACATTTGATAAATGGGAAATTATACGCAAATCTCACACTCACGATTCTGCGGCTATCACTTTACTTAATTCTGTTAACACAAGAAAGACACGGTTGGCACATAATTACTTGATCATGTTTCGAGTAAAGTCAATATAGCGCCTAACATGTTTCATGTAAAGTCAATATAACATGATAATGGCAAAGATGTTGGTGTTAGTATTTTGTTTTTGACCTTTGCAAATGATGCCGTCTGAAACAATAGACAATAGCAATGATCCACGGAATAAAATAACTTTATTATGCAAAATTGATAAAGAATAAACTGCCTGCTGGTATTTATTTGTCGCCATCATTGTGTCCTCCTCCTTCTCGTCATCGTCGTCGTCATCATCATCATCCACCATCGTTGTGTGGTCTCCCTCCTCCTCCTCCTCTTCTTCTTTACATAATCATCATCATCATCGTCAATTCCATCTATTCACCTAAGATTAACAAACTAATGCCGAAAGCAAATTATGAAAATTATGCCATATTTGCTCTTTTTCAGTCATAACTTTTGATTTAATGGGCCTATTTCAATAATGGAGAAGACAATGTCTCTATTGTAAAATAAATGTTTCATTGCACCATTATATGGAATAACTTTTGATTTTTTTTTTTTTCTGTAATTTTTTTTTTTTTTTTTTTTGCTATGTGTTATAACACCCCTCCCACTCCCCTGGGTTGAGAGACTTGCGACTAAACTTCCTTCATCAAGGCTGTCCCCGGATATTCAACATCAGCTTTTTTTAACAAGTTGCTCCTGTTCTTATTTGTCTTGCTTCTTATTATTACTAAATATAGAGTTCTCATGTCACCATGGTTACTTGCATAACTTACCATTTTTGTGGCAGTGTTTTGGTAAAAGCTTAAAAGGTTCATATAGATTTTTTTTAAATATTTCTTTGTCTTCAGAGTGATCAGTACATTTTAGTCAAGATATAAAAAAATCACAAAATAATAGAATACAAGGAGGGTATCAAAAAGTTTTAAAGATCACCCTGAATGAAAAAAGCCATGTCAATGAACTTTTGTCAGTTTGGTCGCTGGTCCTGTGTACAACATGGTACAAAAATGATATCAATAGTATTTATACTTTTTATACAGGTGTCGATTGATGTCAGTAACCTGCCTCTGCTATCCAGATGGTAGAAATGGAGAAATCAAAGAAACGCTGCGTGATTAAATTCCTCTATCTGAAGTGTTACATCCCAGTAATTCTATGATGACACGTCCAGAGTTTAAATGTTTGATACGATAGTATAGGTTACAATCTCCTCTTTCCATTGATATCAAATTTATGGGAATCGGTAAATAAATGACATCACTATGCCGTAATAAAGCATGGCTGACCTGAAAATGTTAATTTTTAGTGAAACACAATGTGGCTTTTTGGGCTAAGAGAAGACCTCTACAAAGTCGGTCTGTGGAAAGGCAGTTTTAAGTGGGAGAAATGTGTTACGTTGCACAGTGGCTATGTAAAGATGACTTAATGGTCACATACTAAAATTATGTTCCTGGCTGTATTTCTTCTTGGTGATCTTAAAACTTTTTGATACCCCCTCGTATAAGATAAATAGATTTGCAAAGAAACATAAAACATTGTACACATGTGTACAGTAAACCATAACGAAATAAAGCATGAAACTAATGTTTCGCATTGAGTTTTTGGCCTATTCTTTACTGTACAACCCAGACCAAAACCCTTTCGTTTGCATAAAGCAGGACTAAGTTAGGCCAGGGTCAGACAAACAACGACATTTATTTATTACAATAAATTTAATGTCATAATTAATTACGACATGCGGTCACACGTACTATGACCTCGCATTTACTACAATAAATACAATGTCGTAATTAATTAGTGATGAGTTTGGATTAGCACATCATTTTCAGCATGCAGACTATAGTAATGCAATGTCGTAATTAATACCGCATTACTTTCAACTTTATTACAATAAATCCATCTCAACGACGGAAATTGTCGTCGTTCATTTTTTTTAATGCGACGATGACCCTATTGTAATAAATGCGGGTCAGACGTATTACGAAAGCAAACTTTATTGTAGTAAATGCGACCTTGTCGTTCGTAGTTCAGACTATGTGAATTTCGATGTCTTGACAAATAACACTTTTTTGGAATTTGTGATCATTTATGTCCTTGCTTTAAGATTTATACTGAACTTTCCGATGATTTGGCCATTTGTCTGTTTGGACCATTGGAACATTGGTTTAGTACAGGACAGTCCCAGACTAAACCAGTGTTCTAAAAATAATTGCAATGTTCTAAAACAGACAAATGAATCAAATTGTAAAAGTTTCAATATAAATCTTTAAACAATAACATGAATTACCACTAGATTTCTCCGAAAATGTGTTATTTTTCACTTAGTCCTGTTTTGTGCATACGGACCTAAGAATTTTGTCCCTACTACATTGGTATGAATTGGAGGACGATTTATAGGAGGATATAGAGGAACAAACAAATCTATAACAATTCAATATTCAAAATAGAACATAAAACATACCAACTTACCTCTATCCAAAATGGTACATCCTCAATAAAAGCATTGGTAACCAGGTACAGAATTGGTGCAAGAAGATACCAAAATCACAAAAGGGGTGTGTAACAAGGACAGATCATGCAGGAGTAGGACAGCATGGAGAAAGCAGATGACGCTGAAAGCTTGCAACTGAAAATGTCATTATGCTCGCAATGACAAAACAAAATATGACATGAAAGCATGTTATTGCTATGTGCATATAAAAGGTACAAAAAAGCTTTTAAGTTCATAAAATATAAAGAATTATGCAAATGAAATTGGTAAGCTAGATACTTTAAAATTCTGATACACAGACGTGAATGATAGGAAATATTGAATGATAACAATCTTAGAGCTGCTTGACATATGTGCCAATTATTATTTACTAGAAGATCTAAGCTTCAGGGTGCTTTATTGTATATTCATAGAACTGATTTTGAGATTAATAGACAAGTGTACAATTACCTATTTTGAGGAAGATCAGAGGTTATGTCGATAGTAACATGTGGCATTATGGAGATCCGCTCACCAATCCGACAGGTCGCTAGTCCAAAAACTTGTTAGTCTAAACATACTGCCTTAAAAAAGGCTCTTAAGTCAGAATATGGGCTCACTAGTATGAAGGTTCGCTAGTCCAAATATTAAAAACAAGTTCGCCAATCCAAAATTTTAAAGGCTCACTATTCTGAATGTTGCAAGCAGCTCGCTAGTCCTAATTTTAAAAACAGCTTGGTAGTCTGAATTTATAAAAAGACTCGCTAGTCCAAATTCTGAAGAGAGCTTGCTTGTTTGAATGTTTTAAACAGCTTGCTAGACCTAATTTTTATAAAAGTAATTAAAACATGCCCAGAATTTCTCTAAATAGGCCAGCAGTTTATAGGATTGTAGAAACTGATGAGTATCAATTTGTTTAAAGAATCCAATGAAAATTCACTTGCTTTCATCATCTCTTTTTGATGGCTTGATCACAAATGATTTGGTCTACCGCTACTTCCCGAAAAACCTGAATCACTTGAGGTCGAGCCATTAGAAAGAGATAGAGAAAGCAAAAGAAATGTGAATTTTAATTGTATCCGTCAGGCAAAATGAAACTCACCATGCCCAGAATTTGTTTTATTCAGACTAGTAAGCTAGCTGTGTTTTAAATTCTGACTAGCGAGCTTTTCTTAAAATTTGGTCTGGTGAACCATTTACAATTCAGACTAGCAAGCTGTCAGACTAGTGAGCTATCAGTCTAGCAAGCCATCATGAGCTGTCGAACAAGTGAGCTGTCCCTGCATTATGTAGGCAGCATTATAGTAACAGCAGTTGCTGCTTCACAAAGCCTCAAAAAGGCTGACCTTCCAGTCACCAACAGTCCCAAATGGGTCTAAGATTACCATTGATCATGAACATCCTAGCAAATTATGCATTTGCATTTTTTGTCCTGATACAAAACTTACACACAAAATGTTATATTTCCACCATATCAATAGAATATGCATTATTTTTTGGTTCTGAAACAAAACTTCAGACAAAAAGAGATGTTTGCATATTGTATCTTTGCCTAAATGTCAAGAAGGCTCTGTGGAATAATGGCAATCAACTTGATATCATCATCAAACTTGGATTTCACTTGCAAACTCCATCAAATATTAAGCATCGTGACAAAATCAGGCTTTTTGTCAATTCCTACATGTTTTTTCAGTTTAGCTTATTTGATTTCCCAGGGTGGGTACTCAATATAATGTGGTGGGCATGGGACATGCCACAAACATGGGTAACAAAATCAGGGCATCAAGGTCTAATTTTTCTTTCTATTTTCTACAAAATTGTGTTCTATTTTTTGGTAATTTGTGCACATTTTTAATAAAATGGGAAGAATCACAGGAAATATATAATTTTTATACAAACAATTTGGGCGATTGGCAAATGGATGGGCAATATTTTCTTCTTTGAAACTGGTACTTACCAGGGACTACTTTTACAATAATTGTCAGATCATGATAAAGTTTAGAATTATTACTGTAAAACAAGATAATTTGCATCAACCATTTTTTTCCAGTTTTTGCGGTTGCAAAACAAATCATCCAGAGTTTTTACTTTTTTGTATAAAAACTATTGTGTGCTTCAAAATAGTAGTATTGTTTATATTATATCATATGAAGCACTTTTTAAATATAGACAATAGGCCACTTGAAAAGAAAAAAATGTTAGTGAAAAGAGCAAAAAAACGATACTGATTTTTACATTTTCAAAGGTTTTCCTTGTTTGTTTGTTTGTTTGTTTGGGTCTTAAAAGAACAAAATAAATGACCAACTAAAGCTTATAATGTACCTGGAAGGTCAATATGCTGGTTTTTTCCCTACTTGTCCAGCATAGATTACAGTATTAATAATTCCTTTTGTAGTAATATGAATTTATGTGGTAACACCTTGACCTAACAATCCGGCTTGATTTTCTCAATATTGACAACCCGGGTTGACAACATGTAGTAAAATGTACCTTTTTCTATTTTTCTATTTTACTATTTACATTGTATATGTATATGCAAACGACAACAAGGTAGATTCCATTTTATTGTGACTAAAATGCAATAATGAATAGCGAAAGGTGATGTGGTTAAGACAGCAGTTCAGAAAAACATAACTTCCATTTTTATAACCTTTTCAAATTCACGTGTGAATGGCACGTCTCAGTAAGGAAAGAAAGAAAATAAAGTGGGAGTCAAAGTCAACACATTATCAATTTTGTCACTTTTAGTGCAAATCACTATGGCATTGCAAATGGATGTTTGTTACAAAATCCTGGAAAATGCTATTTAAATTCAGACTCCTTGAGACAGGCTGTCTCTACATAGCAGAGCAGGGGGAGTTGATTTAATTTGGGAAAAACATGGAATCGCCAATGACTTATGTAAAAATGAAAATCATACTCAAGAAATAATTAGAAATAGATTAGAGATAGTGTTTGTTTATAAATTATTAAAAGTTCTGAAATACAAATCCAATATTTTGGTACTCATGGATATATCTTGTCATCCTATCAGGAGCCTTTTTCACTCCACACTGTGTAAACAAAGCTCCTGATAGGATGTCTAAAATATATCTGAAGACTCCTGATAGGATGTCAAAATATATCCGCAGACTCCTGATAGGATGTCAAAATATATCTTCTGAAGACTCCTGATAGGATGTCAAAATATATCTTCTGAAGACTCCTGATAGGATGTCAAAATATATCTGAAAACTCCTGATAGGATGTCAAAATATATCTGAAGACTCCTGATAGGATATCGAAATATATCTGCAGATTCCTGATAGGATGTCGATATATATCTGAAGACTCCTGATAGGATGTCGAAATATATCCGCAGACTCCTGATAGGATGTCGAAATATATCTGAAGACTCCTGATAGGATGTCAAAATATATCTGAAGACTCCTGATAGGATATCGAAATATATCCGCAGACTCCTGATAGGATGTCAAAATATATCTGAAGACTCCTGATAGGATGTCGAAATATATCTGAAGACTCCTGATAGGATGTCAAAATATATCCGCAGACTCTTGATAGGATTTCGAAAATATATCCGTAAGCACCAAAATATTGGATTTGTATTTGCAAACTTTTAATAAATCATTATTAAACCAATATTTGAAAATCTAAATCCACTGGAGACTCCTGATAGGATGTTGAAATATATCTGTGAGTACAAAAATATTGCATATGAATTTGTGAACTTATTGACCAATACTTGTAAATCCTAAATCCACTGGAGTTTGATATCGAATTTGTTTTAACTTTATTAATGAGTATTTTTTTTAAATATTTATGATCAATGTACAATTCTGACAATACTTGCAGATGTACGTGCCATAGAATGTGTAATTAGGCATCTTCCATCCTCTTCTGGCAGAGGTAACTAGGTGCATCTTTTATAAGGAAGATTAATTGTCATTGTTGAGTTTATGTCTCTGACAATTTAAGGCACATTTCCAGAGAGAGACAGCAAACATCAGATACATATCTTGTGTGATTCGTTTTTTGTCAGCAAAGACAAAATAATAGATATCAAATGCATCAAAAAAGAGCCTACATAAAGAGCAGGTAATGCCAACACGATGCAGGACAGACTAAAAAAATTACAAACAATAAGAAAATAGCAAAGCAACAAACCAAAACACTGAAGAAAAAAGAGCCAAATCGCATATAAGACCTCATATCCATTGGCTGTACCCATATGCTATGTGTCTTGTCTTGTTTTTCATTGTTTGTAATTGTGCGCCTTAACACAGACAATAAACTTTGTCAATGGATACAGGGCCTAATTGTCACGCGCCAAACACAGTGATCATCTGCTGTACACAAGGTCACTGATATGGCCACAATAAGCAAACAAAAGTTTATTGTCTGTGTTGCAAGTGACAATTGGGAACAAGGGCACACGCCACAGGGGAACAGCATATGGATATAAAGAAAACAGTAAGGTTCATTGTCTGTGTAGTGTGCCACAATTGGAAGCAATGTACAGTACAAGGGCAGATGCCACAAGGCCTATGGATACAGGGTCTTATATATAGGTTGGCTATGATCTGAAGATCTGTCAGGGATCGGTACCTACCTTGATCTTAGTGTGTCATCAAAGCTGCGTGTAGCTCTGAGTTTACTGTGGTCCTTAAATCTGGCTGGAGGTGCCAGTAATGTCGGGGTCCTAGGTGGGCTATGAGCTGGAGATCTCTCGGGTGTATTGCCTGCTTTGGGTGTTGAACCAACCTCTACAAAAGGATCAATTGGATAAATCATAAATACATAATTTGATCTATACCTTGACACAAGTTGGCTTGGATGTTGTAATTGAGCATTGCTATAATCTGTTTATATATTCCAGTGTAATATTGGTGAGCATGATGAGTTTTAAGAAGAATTCTTTAGGCTGATAGCAAGGGTAACTCAAGCAGGCCTCTGAAGCTTATTTCCATCGGGGTCCTAGATCTTTCTAACTATTGAATACCACCACGCTCTCTTCGTTCGTCTTAAAAAAATTACTTGTTGTCCCACAAATTCATTTGAATACAGCCAGTGAATGCTCATTCACATTTGCTGCTCTGACTGTTTGGAATTCCCTTCCAAACAGTCTTCCCAATTCTCCAAATCTGTTGCACTTCAGACACGAATTAAAAACCTACCTTTTCCAACAAGTATTTCCTGATTCATATATTGTTTCATTCATTTATTTTCTAACACTAATGATTTGTGTAATGACTACAATGCCAGTACTCAATATGATTAAAGCAAAATATACCTAGGGCATAGTGAGGGTGTCGGGTACCTGGTGAAGAAAGTGAAAGATACACACACACAAAATTATCCTTAGCGTTTCAAAACTGACAGAAGCACAAATTTGGGACAAATATGCTAATTTCTGTTAAAAATTGATGAAATAAGCGTGTTAAAGACACACAAAACACAAACATTTTTAAGGCAGAATTTGTTAATTTCAGGGGCTCTTGCTGTCAACACTGTATGGTCAAATTATTTTTGTGTAGGGATAATTTGGCAACCCCAATTAAAGGTGGCATTCAGAGGAATTTGCCTCACTATGCTCTATTTTAGTGTCTGACCGATCTATCCAATATCGGGCTCAGCTGATTCCAATCTTAGTTAGTTTCAAATCATCAGATTCAGATTCAGATTCAGATATTTTAATTGTATATTACAAAGGACAATAAATAGACCTTTCAAAATCCATTCGGAAATCTCCGGAACATTGATCACATGGCCATTTTTTCAACCAATCACGTACAAGCTCATTAGTATGCACGATTTTGTCAACAAAATTTTCCGAAAATTCTTTTGCATTTCAGTGCAATAAAAGTGAAAAATAAATAGAACCAGACCCATACATCATTAGATACACCAATTCTGCTATAAATATTATATACATAACTTTTGGCTGATGGCACTATAAGCTCACCGACACAAAGAGTGAAATTTTCATTTAAAATCGGCTGATCTGCGCTGATTAAGCTTAAGATTTCAAGTCACATCAGGGCGATCAAACTAAAAGTGACTCTGTAGTGCTAATGCTAAGTTACAAGTTCGAATTCGTGCGCAGCCAGTTAACGTGGACGCGAACTTAACATTTTGGCTATTGTGTTGAAGAGTCACTTTTTCTGTCGGCAATTGCCGGAAAGTGTAAAATCAGCTTCGGAAACTCTCGGAAAGTGATTTGAAAAGGTCTATTGCCGACATTAACGCAATGCTTGTGAATCCATTGATCATTTACATATTATGTGGTTGTCAAAGTTAATTCTAGGCAAAAATATGTATATAATATTTATAGCATTTTGATGTTGCCTGTTGGTTTTGGTAGTAAAAGATGCAATTAACTTATTTTGTTGCACATTTCCCAGGATTCGTTGAATTGGTTTGTGAGATAGATCACTTTCGTATATCCCACAGTGTATCTTGAAAGTACCGTTAAGTGTGCAAAGGACCATATTCAGAAATGCCGGTATTTGCGGTACTCTCAAGATGCATAATGGAACATACGAAAGTGGTCTTTTGGCAGAATATGGACCATTGTTCGCAATTCCGATTCAGATTCATTAAGCTTAAAATAAGTCCGATTCTAATCCATCCCATCAGATCAGTCAGACGCTACTCTATCGATATGCTGTGCTTACCTGGGAAAGATCGTGATTTTCTTGGACTTCCATGTGGCGTTAAAAGTTTTCGAAGACCGGTGGGTGGTGCTGCTAATGATGCGCGCTGCTCTCGCTCCTTTTCTCTTGCTCTTTTGGCTCCTGACAAGAACAAAGTTAGATGAAATTCTTATTGGTCATTTAGTGTGATTTTACTTCAAAACAGCTATCCATTTTGAGACAATATAACATGACAGTGCATTTAAAGGATAGACCACTTTCGTATGTTCCATAATGCAGATTGAAAGTACCGCAAATACGACCATATTACAACTTAGTGCACAGGTGACGTCATGCGCACAAAGAATATGGTCATTTGCGCACTTTATGGTACTTTAAGATGCACTATGGGACATACGAAAGTGATCTATTGCCCATGAATTTCCAAAATTTGAAAAAGTCTACATAATCATTAATTTGTACCTACTGAATAGTGCAAACACATTTAAAACTCAGAAATCAACATAATTCTTTTAAACATAAGTTTATTCAACAGTATTTTACTTGCAGTATCGCATCAGTGTCCCTTCCCAAACTTCTATACTCCTTGGCTATAGTTTCTTTAAAATATTACTCTTGGACAATTATAAGACATGTTTTCTTCCATTTTTAACTGCAAATTAGAGGTCATATTCAATTATATTGGATTGAAATTGACCATATGTTTAAGGTACCACTTCGGTAAATTTATTGTGTAGCGTCGTCTGCTAGGTTGAGAATGCCTGTTGACAGGCAGAACATGACCCTTATTGCCTAAAATTAATTCCAGAATATGTTAGAAAATTGTGTTTTTAACAAAATTTTGAAGTTAATCCTGCTAATCGGACTGTTATTAAATCATTCATCATAAACTGATTTTGTTTGTACCATTTTTGAAGAAATTTTATGACTTTTGGAGAACATAGTGTGTCTAGTGAGTTGTACTTTTTTCCCAATGGGCATGGGCGCACTCATAATGATGCGTGACTTTGATGCGCCGTATCTCGAAAACTTTGCCTTGACCATATAATTATTTCTGTCCATTTTGTAGAAGAGATATGTCCATTATCTTTCAATTGAGACCAAGCACAAGGTAACCAGTCGCTTTTAAGTCAAGAAAATGACGTTTAATTACAGGTCACTTTGCATGTAAAGCCAATGGGGCAGTATTTACCGGTGTGGATTCTTTATTAAAGCTCAATCAAACAGTGACAGTGTCATTCAGCTGCCAACTGAAATTTATGGTAATTGGTAACCCTAAATTCAGAGATGGGCAATTTTGTCTCTAATCTCAACATTTCTTTGTTGTTGAGAATGAGCATAATGTTCCTGTAACACCATACTATGGCATATATGGGAAAAAGTGAAATTTAAAAATAGCGATGATGGGCAATCCCTTTAACATTAAAAACATTGGAATTGCATGTTGAAAATCACAGCACGAAATAAAAATAACAACAATAATAATAATGACATTTTTACAGAGCCTTTTAATCAAATAGGATACAAAGCGCTCATGATTCGCTACAGAAAGATTGTCACAACCATTTCACTTCACTTTTAAAAGTGCTTCTGTAGAGCACATTCTTTCGGTACTTTGGATATTACGTAATATTCACCCTTTTTGCAGCTTCCCTTAACTTGGATGGGGGCAGACTCAGATGGACAAATCTAGTGACAGTTTTGATGCAGGAGGAACACCAGAGTACTTGGGAAAAAACTGCAGAAAATAACTTCTGTGTCCTGTTTTTTCTATTCTTGCAGATTTATCATTATAAATTGTTTGTAATAAAGCTTGATTGTAAAAAATGGTAATGATATCTAGCTCATGAATTCAATATTTTTAAATATTAAAAAAGGTCTTATAGTTAGTAGCAAGCCTCAGATGTAGACTTGATAAAGCTGAGACACTGAAATGTCAAGTTGATTTGAAGTGGCCCTGAACACATCTTACTGGTGTCTTTTGCTACTTAGAAAACTATATTTGTATTCAAAAGTAGAAATTATAAAGTGTGTGGGTTGGCAAAGATTGATATCTGAATAGCTACCAATAAAGATAATACAAGCACTTTTACCAAATAGATGTGTTTTTATAGTTGGGGTTTTGCCTCGGGGGCGGGCGGCTCAAAGAAAAAAGTGGTACGCATGCTCGTCAGAGCACCTCAAAATCGGACCCTAAATGTCGAAATCATGTACAGCAAATTCCAACCCATAATGTCGTAAAATGTTCAAAATCATACCCCTAAATGTTGCAATGTTGTAATACACTAAAATTGACCCCTAAATGTTGTAATGGAAATTTGACCCATTAATGGCAAGTAACACACTGAAATGGACCCTTACCGGCGTAACAACGCACTATTTTCTGCAATAAAAACATGAATAATACATTGGAAGCCTTTTTTGTAGTTATTTCTTGAAATTTTAGAATATTTGGCGAAAAAGTGATCCTAAAGTAGAAGATATCGTAAAAAGATGACCCTTATTGTCGAAAGTTACCCTGAAAAGGCACCCCTTTTTCTAAAGACGTCGACGACACCAATGGGGCAAAATCCGAAACTTTTTTGATGTTTTTTCTGACGAGCATGCATACCACTTTTTCCTTCGAGCAGCCCCCGGGGGTTTTGCTATATCTTTTACTTATGTTTATCTACATGTTTGAAAATCTGATAACAGAAATTGGACTCCAAATAAATTAGATCTGAAACAATTGACATTTTTGCTTGCTTTTAGCTTATTAATTTTTCATCTATAATGTATAAAGTGTTGTACGCAAAGAAAATATAGAGTTGGTTAAGAGTGAGATATTCCCAGGAGATTGTCACTTCAAATGTCACACCATCAGACCATGATGGGTATTTCACACTTAACAGCTAAAAAACAAGATGCTTTTCAGAAAGAAATTTTGCTTATAGGATCAATTTTTGATTCTGGAGTGACAATAACCCCACCTCTTTTCTAGGTAAATAAAAAGAAGAGTACAACATAAATGTACGCTGAAAATTCCGACCATTTGTTTTCAAGTTATGAGCTTTTCAGTATTTTAAATACTAGTATCTCCATAGGCTACTGTGCTGTAATTATTGTCGGGGCCCAACAGTAATTAGATATTGACACATTTTCTCACTTTTCTCAAAAATGCAAGCACATTTGAAAGAATGGTTTGGGGGTCGTTATATATATCAGTCAAGGATTCGTCCTAGCTGAAAAACTCAATTTTGATCGAGGTGACCTTGAGGATGAAAAGTGGATCATGAATTGCCCCTTTAAGGTTCAACAACACAGAATAATTTTCATTGACTAATACATTCACACATTTTTGGAGACACAGGGCATAAACATTTTTAAAGTTAACAGTGTGGAGGCTACCTTACCCTTGTATTGTTACAGTAATCAAGATGACAACAATTCATTTAGGCAATTACAAAAATAAGCAGCTTTTGGATATGTTACATTTTTGCCATTTGAACCTAAAAAATTGTAGAATCTCAAAGTCTTAGACCTATCCCCTTATTTCATTGGGGTGCACCCGCTAGTCCGACAATGCGCTAGTCCGACAATGCGCTAGTCCGACAATGCGCTAGTCCGACTACACAATTTTCCTATACCTTAGAGGTGCGCTAGTCCGAAAATGAAAACCACTGCGCTAGTCCGAAAATACAATGCGCTAGTCCGAAA